>JAPKLY010001763.1:6088-35591 GCA_026898435.1 Prunella vulgaris
TGTAGTGGTCTGGCTTGTGTAGCTAGGCGCCACGGTGGACAGAGCCTACGGGCTATATGATGAATGATGAGCCTTTGTGGCTATGAAAAGTATTTTTACAAAATGATACGTTTGCATACTACCAATATGTATAGTAGCGTACAGGTCGCCCACACTAAGAATTCAAATCTCACTCCCCTACTTTTAAATCCTTTTTCAGGTCTCGATGACGGGGAGTTTGCGCCAGTGGAGGAGTGATACTACTTCCCTACCAAAGTGTTTTAAATTACTCATGAAAACAAGACTAGTAGTTTTAATATGACTTAACTAATATGCCGAGGCGGTAAACGTTTATAATTTCCTCGATGATGGTGTGTAATATTTATCAGAACTATCTATTTTGCGCCAAACTTTTATAACGATCGTGTGTGTGATATTTTGAAAATGGCCACTGCGTTTTATAACCCTAATGTATGCTTCCGCTGTTCATGTGATGTTACTTGTAGTTTTCAAAAAAAAAAAAATTTAGTCCGGATTTTTGGACATTAAGTGACGACTCGGGTTTCTAGAATGCCAATAAACATTTTGGAAAAACTGGGGCGTTACACTCAGATTGTCCCAACAAATATTATATTACAAATTTAAAAATTTGCTCTTAGACTATTTTACTATATAGACAAAATTATGCTACTAACAAATAAAATCTGTGTTACTAATTCTTAAAAAATTAATTTTTTGTACTATTAAAATAACTATAAAGAGAATATTTAGTTTTACAAAATTAATATATGTGTTACTTAATTTCTTTTTTATTCTTTTTATTAATGTGTGTTAATAATATATTGTTAATATACTAATACATTTTTTAATACCTTTTATATCTTATATAAGTACAATATATATTTTTCTAAGGACAAATAAATATTTGTAAATATGGTAACACACATTCAATTTTACAGTAACACACATTTGCTCTAATTGTAACACAAATTTGCTCCCCGGTTTATGTTACTATATAGACAAATGTGTGCTACTTTAAGGACAAAATGAATTTTGATAAGAATAAATATGTGTTTCTTATTTATTTATCATCCCCTTAAATCTAGGTATATTGAATCATGTAATAATACACTTTTTGTTATTTTACATGTGTTATTATATGAAAAAATGGTTATTTCTATAAAATAAATTTTATATTTGCGAAAAACTAATATTTATTCTTATAGTAACACACATTTACTCTTTATATTATATAAAAATATTTATTTTATAAAAATAAATGAATATATGTAAAAAGAATAACACTATATATGGTAGTAACATACATTTACTCTAATTGTAACACACATTTTCTCCTCATTTTGTGTTACTATATGGGCAAACCTATGTTACTATAAAGACAAAAGGAGTTTTTATAAAAATAAATATGTGCTTTTCTATTATTGATCATCCTTTTATAATCTAATTATATTGAATCATGTAGTAATACACCTTTACTATTTTATATGTGTTGTTATATAAAAAAATAATTATTTGTATAAAAATAAATAATATATTTGTGAAAACACTAATATTTATTCTTATAGTAACACATATTTTACTCTTTATATTATATAAAAGTATTTATTCTATAAAAATAAATGAATATATGTAAAAAGAATAAAATTTTATATGATAGTAACATACATTTGTCTTAATTGTAACATATATTTGTTCCTCATTTTGTGTTACTATATAGACAAATGTGTGTTACTATATGGAAAAATGCATGTTACTGTAAGGAAAAAATATATTGTATGAAAATAAATATATGTATTTAATTTAATCATTATATCTTGAAATTTAGGTATATTGATTCACGTAATAACAAATTTTTTACAATTTTATATGTGTTATTGTAATAAAAAATAATCATTTCTATAATAATAAATAAATATTTATGAAAAAGTAATATTTTTTCTTAAAGTAACACAAATTTTGTTTTTATATTATATAAAAAACTATTTATTCTATAAAATTAAATAAATATATGTAAAATAGCAATATTTAATATGATAGTAACAACAATTTTGCCTTTTAGTAACACACATTTGCCTATTTAGTAATACAGTTTGAAAGCAAACTTTTAAATTTGTTATATAATATTATTTAATTTTTTAGTTAACACATTCATTTTTTTTTAAAAAGAAGCTATGTGGTTAAAAAAAAAGAGAAAGAAAATAAAGGAAATAATATGCCGGAAAAAAAAGGAAATGCTCGAGATGCCGAGAATAAGTTAAGTTATGCGCGAGAATACGTTAGTTTTATCGAGGGGCATGAGCGTCCATTTTATTTTTTCTAAGTTTATTTTTAGAAATTTTTACGGTAGAAATTTTTATATAAGTTTTTGTCATATATTAATTATGTACTTTCTTTGTTTTCAAAAGATATGCTTAGTTTGGTTTCCATAGATTCTAAAAAAACAAATTAAATAGACAAAATATAGGTATTTGGGTTATTGTTTGATCTAATTGTTAATTATATAGTTGTTTGAGACTATAAAATTAATAATGTATAAAATAACTAAGTGCGATTGGAAAAACAAATAGTATAGTTTTAATAAGGAATAACTACATGTTTAATTTTTTGTAGGCAGGTTCCATCCATTTGCCGGCAGTTTGGGTGCATCCCAAACAGTGACAGTTTAAAATTTGGGCTCACATGTGTACTGTCTGTTAAATATAGTCACTATATTCAAATAATTAGACTTTGATCAAGTGAGGTAAAACATAATGCGTCCTAATGTTAAACATTCCTAAAATATGGTAAAATGCATGGAAGTAATATTCTTGGAGTGTTTGGGGACTTGGTGTAACTAACTTTTAACTAATAACAATTAACATTTACGATTAAAAAAATTCTATGTACTTCTAATACTTTAATTATATTAATTTGTATGTTTTTCTTTAATATTATTTTATACATTTTAGGTTACTGGTTTTAGTCAAATCAAATTCACGTGTTTCAGATATATTAATCTGCATATATGTAATAATTATATTTATTTATCTATTTTAATTATATTAGTTTACATATTTAATTCTTGGGTTCAATTAAATGGCTGTGCAACAAGTGCTCAAGGAATAACTCAATTTTATATTTGCAGAAGATATTGTGCAACACAAATCGTTGGATGAATCATTAAATATATTATCTACTTAGTACTATTTATATACTACCTACATATTTGTGTTTTTAGATGCTTCGCTCCTTTAGGTATTCGAACTCTATCACTCTTGTCCGAAGGTAAAATTGACGATAATTGTGAGTATATTTGGCTAAATTTATTTGATAAAAACTTATATAAAAATTTCTACTTTAGAAATTTCCAAATATAGATTAAAAAGAAAACCAAACTCACGCGCAAGGGCGTATTTATTAAAGGGATGCACTTGGCTTCAGCCCAGTGCATGCCCAAACATTTTACTTACATATAATTATGCTTATATATTAAAATTGCTTAGAGCCCAGCCCAAATTATTTTAAAAAGCTAAAGAAAATACAAATTCACAATTTATAATTTCAAACTATTTTTATAGGACACTTCACATATCATAACAAATATTGTAATTTTTTTTTTATATTGGAGTCGTCTTTTCCTTATATGTCTAGCTGCTGTTGTGATCCCAACTCCCAAGTTTTTTCATTTTTTTTTCGCAAAAAATTTAAGTACGAAATTTAGAAAAAAAATCTTCATCAAATTAAATAATTCAATTAAAGTATTAAGTAATTCAATTCATTTCAAATTATTTCAGTTAATAATTTAACTAGTATATTGTCATTTGGTTACAAGAAAGTTATGTTGAGGATGAGATTTTGAAAATAAAGTGGATATTTTATTAGAAGATTGTCAGATTCTTTATATTGAAAGAGATATTTGTTAAGGGTACAGACGATTTTCAATTATTGATGCATTTTATATTTTGAAGTTTCGCAGGACACAATTAAAAGCATATTTGGCTTAGCTTATAAGCTTTTTAAAACATTTTATAAGTTGTTTTAGCAGATTATAAGTACCCTCAAAATATTTATAAAACATCCTTTAAAAAAATTATATTTAATAGCTTACTAAGATGTTTAATAGCTTATTAGGTTTTAACGTAAGCTTCTTACAATTTATGAGCTATCAAAAAATCTCCACTTCTATATCAACATAAAAAAATTTAAGAATAATTATTTTATGCTAAAATTATAATTTAAAAATATTAATTTTAAATTATCAAAGATCTTATACGTTTTATTAGTCAAATACTTTATCAATTCATATGCTATTTAATAATGTATAATAAACTATTAAAATAACTTATAAGATGGTAGATCTTAAAAAATATCAATAAGCTTAATTAAATAGGTACTTAAGTAAACGCCGAAATATTTTGTTATATATAAATTTTAAAGTGTCAAATCATTTTTTTTTCAGCCCACCCCATTTTTAAATCCTGGATCCATCCCTGCTCACGCGCTCCAACATAAGCAATCTCATGCCGAACAACAATACGCCAAGGCGAATTAACATGCCCCCGCCCCCTCTCCACCACCAGGGTAATGTTAATTGCATGCAAAACAAGTAATAGATTTTGGATTATTATTATTTTTAATTGTTGTAAACTTAAAAATAAATTATATTATATTATATAATATATTTAAAAATTTGATCTAAGATTTTGTTTGTATAATAAAACGCATTTGCCCATTTAATAACATACATTTGTCTATATAGTAACATAAACTGGAAAACAAATATGTGTTACAATTAGAACAAATATATGTTACTATCTTATAAAATATTGTTATTTTACATATATTCATTTATTTTCATAAAATAAATAATTTTTCACATAATGAAAATGCAAAATGTATGTTGCTATAAGAACAAATATTGATTATTCACAAATATTTATATATTTTTATAGAAATAATTATTTTTTCATAACATATGTATTACATGAAATAATATACCTAAATTTAAAGGGATGATGAATAAATTAAGAAACACATCTTTATTCTCATAAAAATATATTTTGCATATATAGTAACACACATTTGTCCATATAGTAACACAAAAAGGGAGACAAATGTGTGTTACTATCTTATAAAATGTTGTTATTTTACATATATTCATTTATTTTTATAAAATAAATAATTTTTCACATAATGCAAGAGCAAATGTGCGTTACTTTAATAACAAAAATTAATTATTCACAAATATTTATTTATTTTTATATAAATCATTAAGTTTTTCATATAATAACATATGTATTACATGAAACCGTACCTACATTAAATGGATGATAAATAAATTATGACACACATATTTATTCTCGTAAAAATATATTTTGTCATTATAGTAACACACATTTGTTCATATTGTAACATAAAATGGACGATAAATGTGTATTACTATTAGAGCAAATATGTTTTACTGTAAAAATTAAATATGTGTTAGTGTAAAATTAAATGTGTGTTACTATATATATTGTTGGGAAATGACTTAGAGAATGTTTTGATAAAATCCCAAAGACTCCCCTGATGTATTGATGTATCACTAAGACTTAAAAATAATAGCCCAAAGTGTTAGAGAGGCTATGATAAAAACTTAGAAAATAAGTTTAAATGTAACAGGCTACTTATGTTAAAACTGGTCTGATGTATGTAGAACTTGCCTGATATATCTTAGACTAGCCTGATGTAGGATTAGTATGTACACACACTGACTGAAGGATGCACCTCAGAAGACTAAGTCCAAGCACCCAGAAAGGACTCCCCTGAACACAAGTAACCCGATGTATTAAATGCCTTCAGCATTTAATAAGGAAGCAGCCAACACATAAATGAAGTGTTAAATGCAGCAAAGAGAATGTTCTAAGTCACCTGATGAAAAGACAGAGGACTTCAATGCAACCGTTAGGACTGGACTGAGGAACAATTAAGACAGGCCAATGAGAAGATGCCACCTATGTACGGACCTAACACAAAGATTGACCTGTCAGTACTAAGTTCAGAAGCAACCAACTACCTAGGATGGCACAGTTTTCAAAGGCGGCTGCATTAAATCTAAGCAGGCATTTAATGAGTTATCAACCATTAATGCTTGAGAGTTGACCACCCAAAATCTGAAGAACATTTTTGGAATGTTGGACTACTATATTTTCACAGATTTGACCATCCAAAATCTGAGGAAAATATTGAAGAACGATGGTGTTGATAGGCGAACTAAAGCGAACTACTAATGAAAGATTACAAGGACAAATAACCAAGTCTGAGAAGTTGGCCAACATGGAGAAGCTCGTCAGGGTTGGCCAACCTCGTCAGGGTTGGCCAACACGGAGAAACTCGTCAGGGTTGGCCAACATGGAGAAACTCGTCAGGGTTGGCCAACATGGAGGAGCTCGTCAGGGTTGGCCAACCTCGTCAAGATTGGCCAACACGGAGAAGCTCGTCAGGGTTGGCCAACCTCGTCAGTATTGGCCAACCTCGCCAGGGTTGGCCAATATGGAGAAGCTCGTCAGGGTTGGCCAACATGGAGGAGCTCGTAAGGGTTGGCCAACCTCGTCAGGGTTGGCCAACACGGAGAAGCTCGTCAGGGTTGGCCAACATGGAGAAGCTCGTCAGGGTTGGCCAACCTCGTCAAAGTTGGCCAACATGGAGAAGCTCGCCCGTACCCAAGAAGATCAAGCTGACGTCCGTCTCCACATTTCTCCAAAATAACACAAGATAATGAAGCTAGCAAGGAAGCTCGCCTTGGTCCAAAAAATCTCTCTTGTATCATTCTCTCTCCAAGTTCTCATATTACTACAATTACTTTCTCTCTCTAAACTCTCCACTTTCTCTCTCTACATTATCCTCTCAAGAGCATAAATCTTAGATTATTGTTTGGTAGAATTAATATGTTATAAAAGCCATATAACAAACACCGTTGCGAAATTCTATCAACAATTTGGCGCTAGAGGAAGGGAGGTCGAACCTCTGATTTTGAAAAAATTTGAAGAGCAAAAGTGAGAAGTTACTTGAAGATTTGAAGGTGTTCTTGACTTAAGCTCAAGAACATTTGAAGATACACTTCGATTTCCAGTTTTCGGCCAAATTACCAGATTCTCGGACTGAAAACATACCAAAAAGGACCTTAAACGCATGCATGTGGGTGAATAAACCAAACTTTTGACAATGTACCCGCATGCAAGGCTAGAACAGACCTTGGACAAGTTATCCTTACTGGGAATTGCCGACCCTGACGAGCTACTACCCAACTCGGTGAGCTACTACACAACTCAACGAGCTACCACCCTCGACGAACTCGACGAGCTACCCCCGATGAACTCGACGAGCTACCACCCACGACGAGCTTGACGAGCTATTACCCAGACTTGACCATGTCAAAAAACAACACCTCGGTGACTAGGCGAGCTCCCCAGCGGAATGAGACCCAGCGAGCTCCCAAACGAGCTGAGGCCACCCTGGCGGCCCGAGATGGATTGAACCCAGATCCCCGGGATATTCTCAATGATCCCGACGAGTTCTAGCGCACCATCGCTGTGCTTCAAAGGCTACAACAGCAGCATCAGCAATAGGGCGAGCCTGCCCAGACGTCCCAGCGAGCTCCCACGAATAACGCCAGGGAGCAAACCACCCGGCGCACACAGGTGACATAACCAAGGGAGCATGCTGGCGAGCTCCCCATTGAACAAGAGGCGAGCTCCACAGGAGCTCGCCAGCACCGAAATACTACTAGGGAGGCGAAGGTTGCCGATAGGCTTAGCTCGCAAGGTGGGCGAGCTACTGCTTACACTGAGGTCTCAGCGACCTACCAGTCCAGGAAGGTTCTCAAGGGGAGACTGGGATCCCGATGGGAGGAGACAATCCAGGAGTTTGTGCACGCTACGTCCCGTTGGGAGGAGTCCGATCTACGTCCACGTAGGTCCGCACACGAAAGGGTAAGAAGGCCAGTTTCCGATAAACTTGGCCCACACGACGCCCGCCAGTTCCAGAACATCACAGAGGGGATACCCCAGAGCGAAGGACTGCAGGGTCGTATGTCCATGAGACGTACGGTCCTTGAACAGCCTGCACAGAAGGTAGCTCATGAAGATGAGCTGGCAATACTAAATAAGGCAGTGGAGCAGTTGCAGATGCAGGTAGTTGCCAAAGGTGGCGGAGTTGATGCCACCACACTTCCAGCATCACCGTTGGCACCGGCCATTCTTAAAGCACCGGTACAAAAGAAAATCCAGTTGCCGGTGATGGCCGCATACGAGGGAGAATCAGACCCGAAAGTTCATATCTCCAAGTATGCGGACTATATGATCTCAGTAGGTGCCGCGGATGCAACACAGTGCCGAAACTTCCCATTGACCCCAGGGGATCGCACTCACCTCTGGTTCTCATCACTTACCCTAGGGTCAATCCAGTCATTCGTCCAACTCACCCAGGAGTTCTTGGCCCACTTCTCCGGGTACAGGTCCTACTTGACCCAGAAGTACCGACTAGCCAACATTCATCAAGGAGAGAATGAAACAGACCAGCAGTACTTGGAAAGGTTCGACAAAATATTGTTGGAAGGCGAGCCGGTGAGCGAGGACACCAAGATCGTGGCGGTGATGGCTGGTTTGAAAAAGGGGACCGAGCTCTGGAAAAAAATGCACCTGTCTTGCCCAAACACATACGCAGAGTTCCGACACAAAGTAGTGGTGTACGTCGCTATGCAGGAGGCATTACAAATGGAGGTCAGTGGCACCGGAATGAAGTCCGGGGGCATTTACAGGGCCCCCAGAAATTCGAAGGCATTTGGAGACGGGGATGAATTCAAAGAAAAGCTGAAGCAAGTGCTGACCGTCTCAATTGATCATGTGTTTGCAGTTGTCAAATACAGAGCAATGCTGAGTGAATCGAGGCAAATTCAGCAAGACCGTGCCAAGATGAACCCCAACAAATTCTGCGCTTACCATCAGTCCATCGGACACTTCACTAGTGAGTGTTGGGACCTACTCAAGTAACTCTGGAAATTTTATGAGGATGGTAAGCTGGCCGAGTTTGTGAAGAGGGCCCCGGCGAAGAGAACCAGACAGGAAATGGGGAATGAGGACTCAGATGATGAAGAAGAAGATGGGGTTCGACATGGCCCAAACAACAGACGTTGAGGCCCTCGGATGAGACCAGCCGGAGGCCTAGAAGATGGAAGTTGCGCTAAAAAAAAAAATGCAGGTACACACGCTTGAAGATGAAAGACACCCCTCAGCAGACGAGCCAAACATACTAAATGCCGTCTCAGTTAAAACTGAGTTGATGGAGGTGGACAACCAACCGGGGAGGATGGAGGTCATCCAAGCAGATGTACCAGTCCAAGTTGAAGAACCGGTGCTGATGAAAATTGATGAAGGACCATCCAACCTGATCCCTCAGGAGACGAAGGAAACACATGAACCCGCCAACGTTGATGAAGGAAGTAATAACCTCGAACCTTGAGTGGGTTACGAGCCAATGACGAAGTAGAACTAACGGAGGTAGTCATCACCAAGTTGAAGGACCCCTCGACGTCCGATTACAAAGTAAATCAGACTTCGAGTGGGGGGGGGGGCAAGAAGAAGGCGATGATTGGCGCACTCTGATAAAGAAAATTTGAAGATATGGAAGCTAGTCGGCCAGTAAAGCAAGTAGCCAGATACACGTTGATGGATGGCCAACTATACAAACGTGGATCCTCTCTACCCCTACTCAAATGCTTATCTGAAAAGCCAGGGTTCGAGGTGTTAGAAGAAATCCACCAAGGAATCTGTAGGAGTCACACTGGGGGGCAAGCTTTGATATACAAGACGATCAGACAGGGATACTAATGGCCCACTCTTCGTAAAGACGTTATACTGTTCAAGCTCGGAATTCGCAAGGACTCAAGTCCTAAAACATTATTATATAAAGCTCAAGGCAAAGGCCAAAGTGCCCAGGTTAGCGAAGGTGTCCTTCTTAAAGGATCACCAAGCGCCCACAGCCCAAATATAAGAAATAGTTCACAACAGACGATTTAAAACGTCTAAGTCAAGGTTTTTAAAACCCGATCGCCCAAGTGAACAACCAAGCACAACTCGCTGCCCTAAGTGGCGTAAGACGAGCAATTCGCGGTCCCAAGTGGCGTAAGACGAATAAATAAATGCCAAATAAATAAGTACGATTCGCTGCCCAAACCGGCGTAAGACGAACAATTCGCTTCCCTAAGTGGTTTAAGACGAACAATTGCGTACCCATAAAAAAATACGAGCTACTTAAAGATAATAACATGCGGAAAACAAATAGAAACCAAATTAGAATAGCAAAGTTGGGAGTTCGCCTACACTCGAGCTCTCACCCACAGGGGCAAATCAGCTCGCCCACACATTAGAAGTATCAGGATGCGGACGAGCTGGGGGGCAAATGTTGATAGGCGAACTAAAGCGAACTACTAATGAAAGATTACAAGGACAAATAACCAAGGCTGAGAAGTTGGCCAACATGGAGAAGCTCGTTAGGGTTGGCCAACCTCGTCGGTGTTGGCCAACATGGAGAAGCTCGTCAGGGTTGGCCAACATGGAGGAGCTCGTCAGGGTTGGCCAACATGGAGAAGCTCGTCAGGATTGGCCAACCTCATCAGGGTTGGCCAACACGGAGAAGCTCGTCAGGGTTGGCCAACACGGAGAAGCTCATCAGGGTTGGCCAACCTCGTCAGGGTTGGCCAACATGGAGAAGCTCGTCAGGGTTGGCCAACATGGAGAAGCTCATCAGGGTTGGCCAACATGGAGGAGCTCGTCAGGGTTGGACAACCTCGTCAGGATTGGCCAACACGTAGAAGCTCGTCAGGGGTGTCCAACCTCGTCAGGGTTGGTCAACCTCGCCAGGGTTGGCCAACATGGAGAAGCTCGTCAGGGTTGGCCAACATGGAGGAGCTCGTCAGGGTTGGCCAACCTCGTTAGGGTTGGCCAACATGGAGAAGCTCGTCAGGGTTGGCCAACCTCGTCAGGGTTGGCCAACATGGAGAAGCTCGTCAGGGTTGGCCAACCTCGTCAGAATTGGCCAACATGGAGAAGCTCGCCAAAAGAAGCTCGCCAATACCCAAGAACACCAAGCTGACGTCCGTCTCCACATTGCTCCAAAATAACACAAGACAACGAAGCTAGCAAGGAAGCTCGCCTAGGTCCAAGACATAGACATCGGTTGTATAAAGAGCAAGTTGAGATGTAGTAGGACGAGCATTGTAAAGGTAGCATTGTGAGGGACCAAGACAAGGGTCAAGAACCCTTGTCAACACCTAAAGCCAAAAAGGCTCATAAGGTGCCACCTCACACTTGCTCACCTATAAATATATCTCTCTTGTATCATTCTCTCTCCAAGTTCTCATAATACTACAATTACTTTCTCTCTCTAAACTCTCCACTTTCTCTCTCTACATTATCCTTTCAAGAACATAAATCTTAGATTATTGTTTGGTAGAATTAATATGTTATAAAAGCCACATAACAAACACCGTTGCGAAATTCTATCAACAGTTGGTACACGAAAAAAGCTTAAATTTGAAGTTATCTCTCCAACGGATAGTATTTCAAATTTAAGTCTATAAACACAAGAGTTGAAGAAGAAACCATGTATGGGAAACTAACAAGCTCAACTGAAAAACTCATACACTCAAGCACTCGAAATCACTCTAGTTTCCCAAGTGATTACATTGATTAGAATTCAATCTTGTATTTAGGCTTACATTGTAATATCTTAGATGCCTACTGAGATAACCCTATCTAGATACTGCTCTTCATTGTAAAGGGTTATCTCAACCTTAGTTGGAAAACTCAAGCCCTTAAACTGTGATAGGTTCAAGGCTGTGAGTTGGAAAGTAAGCAGAGAAGTGTCTCAGTCTGAAATCTGAGAGGACTAGGACTCAGTGACAATCCTAGGGATCAAGAGAGGCTATTCTTGATCAGTGCTCCTTGACACTCTAAATCAAAGAATTCCTGTGGTTAAGGAATTCTCCTGTTTAATCAGGAAAAGTGAATGTAGGAGAGTTGAACTCCGAACCATTATAAATCCCTGTGTCTCTTTTTTTTTGTGTGAGTTATCTACCTGAAGTGTTTTAAATAATCCGCTGCACAAACTCAAACACTCATCAAACCATCAGGCTACTTCAAGTCCACTGATATTTTCGAAGTGGCCTGTACTTAAAAAGTTCTCTAATAAACTGATCTCTGAAAAATCTTAACTTACAGGTGTATTCCCCCCATACACCTGTCTGTGTCTATTTGGGGCCAACAAGTGGTATCAGAGTAGGGGTTCTAAGAACCACTACCTTGATTTATCATTAGTGGTCACTTGAACTGATCTAACTATCCCTTCTTGAAGATACTCTTTTATAATGTCTACTCAAGCAGAAGGATCAACAAACACAAGGAACACAGCCACACCAGCAGTCAACACCAATGTTGTAGGAAGCTCAGACTCCAACATGGGAACCAACCCCCTCAACCACCTTTCACATCATAAGCTGCCCTAGTTCTCAGTAGAAGGCTATGACTTCTGGAAGATCAAAATGAGGGCTCACCTAGCCTGTGTGCATGATGAGATGCTAAGGGTGATTACCAGGGGTCTCTTTGTCTTTATGACTGCTAATCCTAGGATCACACAAGCTCAAATAAATGATCCTAGAGAAGAGTGGCCTAAGGATGAAGATGATTTCACTTCTGATGAAAGGAAGAGACATAATCTCAACTTTGTTGCCATGAATATATTGTACACAACCATTCCTGATTATGTCATGGGAACGGTGGTCCATTGTACAACTACAAAAAAGATATGGGACACCCTTGCTCTCCTGTGTGAGGGAACTGACAAAATAAAAGAAAATAAATTGTCAGTGGCCGTTCAAAAATATGAACATTTCTCAATGGAATCGAATGAGACCATTGATGGCAGGTTCACTGACATCATGAATGAGATAAACTCCCTTGGAAAGGTTTACACCAAGACGGAGGTTGCTCTCAAAATCCTCAGGGGACTCTCACCTAGATGGGATGTCTACTCTGTGATGATGCAGAACACCAAAGACCTATCTAACATGTCTATGCAGCAAGTGTTCTCAGAACTCAAGGCCTATGAATTTGATCTCAACAGGAAAAGAGCTACAAAAGAGCCTTCCTCATCCGAGAAAGGAGTAGCTTTCAAGGCAAACAGTTCTGAAGCTGAACCAGCCAAGATCAAGAAGGCCAACAAGCCCTGCATAGCTAAAAGCAAAACTGAGCTGAAAGAGGAGATGAACCTTCTATCAAGAAGGTTTGAGAAGCTGAACTCAGGGTTTGGAAAGTACAAGAGATACTATTAGGAAAGTAAGGAAAAGAAATCCAGGTTCACCCCCAGGAATGAAAAGGAACCTGAGAAGGACAACAAGAGGAACAACAAAAGTGAGGAATCCACCTTAAAATCAGAATCAAGAAGGAAGGACAAGGAAGAAACTGAAGATGTTGAGAAGAGATGCTTTCAGTGCAACAAAACAGGCCACTTCCAGTATGACTGTCCTCAGCTAAGTTCCAAGGAAAGGAAGGAAAGACAGGCCAAGAGGGACAGGAGACTGGAAAGAAGAGCAATGGTGGCAGAAGATGAGCAGGCTGAAACATCTTCTGAAGGAATGTTCACTGATAGCAGTGATGATGACTTATGCCTCATGGCCAATAATGAACTTGAGGTACAATCTCAACTCTGTCAATTAATAGATCACTCACCTGAGCCTAGCTCAGAGTCAGTAGGGGACCTCAACCTTCAGTTCTCTTTAGAACAATTAATGATTGACTTCTCCAGACTGCAAGAGGCATACCTCATTCTTGAGGAAGAAAACGGGATGCTAGCAAATAAAAATAATAAGCTAGCTGAATCTGAGATTGAGGCAGACCTTGCCTCAGCATCCCAAACCATTGCCCTGACAAATGAAGTGGAAACACTCAAGAGTCAGGTCAGTGTTAAGGATGAGCTGATCAGGGGACTAACCCATGATCAGATGGGCTAGCTAGTGAAAAGAATGAGCTAGTCATTTAAGTTAAAACCCTTATCAGCAATGTGAATTTGCTGAAGGAATCTGAGGATCATCTGCTGAGAAAGTTAGAATCCCTAAATAAACCCTCTCTTGCAATAGAGAAAATTCTTCCCATGTACATCCTCAGAAGGCCTCCTCAACACTGCATCCACCAGCAGTAATGAGAGAGTGTTTGTAAGGTCCTCTGAGAATCCGAGAAGGACCCTTGATAAGGGCAAAAGGCCTGCTGAACCTACTGAGGAGGTGATAATGCCAAGTAGGTCCACTGAAACGGCTAGAACAACTTATACACCTCTCTAAACAAAACCCAAAAAGAACCAGCTTTCCATAAACAAATGGGGTAATGTTCAGTACACTTATCCTCAACCTAAATCATCCCCTAGGAGACAATCTAGGCAGAGGACATACATGCCTGAACCATCTGTCAGAAGACTTGACAGAAGGGTTCATTTCAGGGAAACACTCTCATATATGCCCTTTGAGAAGAATTATATCCTTCCTTATCAACAGCACATGAGGCCAGCTGCACCAAAGCCCTTTAGGAACAGGAGGTATGACAAGCCTCCTGTCTCACAAAGGACTAACACTTATAGACAGTCAACTCCTAGGACAGTTAAGAAGTCTACTGTCTATGTAGATGTTTATGGGAGAAAAATCAGTCAGTCCAAAGCAATTAGGACTGTTAAGCAGATTTGGATCCCTAAAGGGACAGCTAACCAAATAGGACCCAACACAAGATGGGTACCTAAGAACTGATTTTTATGCAGGTTGGGGACTCTCAAGATGACTGGTACCTGGATAGTGGTTGCTCAAGGAACATGACAGGAAACCAAAGTCTCCTAACTAACTACAAGGATAGGAAGGGTCCTCAGGTCACTTTTGGTGATAACTCAAAAGGAAACACAGAAGATTATGGTACCTTGATGATAGGGTCAGTCCAGGTAACAAATGTATCATATGTCAGTGGACTGAAACATAACCTGCTCTCTATAAGCCAACTCTGTGATAAGGGATATAATGTTGAGTTTTCAAGTAACCTGTGCTGTGTAAGAAATGCATCAAATACACAGGTACTACTAACAGGATCTAGGAAAGGAAATGTTTATCTTGCAGATTGGAGATCATGCCCAAAAGAGATCTGTCTCATTGCCAAGAGCTCAAGTGACCTAACTTGGCTATGGCACAGAAGACTCAATCACCTGAACTTCAAGACACTAAGCAAAATATCCAGGCTGAGCATAGTGGAAGGGATACCAAATGAGGTGTTCAACAAAGATCACATTTGCAAAGCTTGCCAAGAAGGGAAGCAAATAAAAGCCTCTTTCAAAAGCAAGACAACTCCCTCCACTGACAGGGCACTTCAACTTCTACAAATGGACCTTTTTGGACCTGTTACACCAGCTAGCATCAATGGAAGCAAGTACACACTAGTGGTGGTGGATGACTTCTCAAGATTCACTTAGGTGATATTCATGTCCAGCAAGAAGGATACCTAACTCAGGCTACCTGAGTTACTCAGGAAGATCTCAAAAGAAAAGGATCTATCTATCATCAAGACAAGATCTGATAAAGGTACTAAGTTTATAAATTCTATTATCACTGACTTTTGCAATAAGTCAGGTACATCCCATGAGACCTCAGCTGCTAGAACTCTTCAACAAAATGGGATAGCTGAAAGAAGAAACAGGACATTAAAGGAGGCTGCCAGAACCATGCTTGCTGATGCACAAATCCCCAAAAGGTTCTGGGCTGAAGCCATTTATACAGCCTGTTACGGTCAAAATAGATCCATGCTCACCAAAACTCAAGGCAAAACCCCCTATGAGCTATTCAATGGTAGGAAGCCTCAGGTATCCTACTTTCATGTCTTTGGTTGTAAGTGTTTCATTCACAAAAATGGGAAAAGACAACTGAAAACCTTTGATAGCAAAGCTGATGAAGGAATTTTCCTTAGATATTCCCAAATCAGTAGAGCCTTCAGGGTATATAACCTAAGAACCCTTGTTGTGGAAGAAACACCTCATGTTGTCTTTGATGAATCTACTCTTGAGTCTAGAAAAGATCAGGCCACTAAGGAGATCACTAACAAAAGGACTAACCTGACTCTGGACAAGTCCACTGATAAGAAAGTGGATGCCTACATACCAACATGGGACAATCTAGGATCAAAAGAGTCAGAGGACTGCTCCCAGAGGTCAAACCAGCCTGAGGAGATCAACACTGATGAAAATGAGCTGAATGACCCAATCCCAGCTCCTCAGGTAACTTTTGTCAATGAAGAAACTGGCCAAGCTGAGACAAACTCTGAGCATAACATTTAGGGGGAAGCCATACTAGACTGTGCTGATAACTTAGAAACAACCCTGAATGATGACTCATGACTCTTACCATCTACTCTATCTCCTGAATTACTTAGAACTGCTCAAACTAGTTACTCAATCCCAGTTGGGGATCTACCCCCTGAGGATAACCCCACTCAGAGAGGACAATCCAAAAGAAGCTGGTTAATTGAACACCCAATCAATCAGATTCTAGGAGATCCTAATATAGGAGTCAGGACTAGATGTTTTCATGGAGAGAATGCTCTCTTTTGCTTTTTTCTGTCATCTCAGGAGCCCAAGACCATTGAAGAAGCATTAAAGGATCACAACTGGATCATTGCCATGGAGGAAGAACTCAACCAATTCACAAGGAATCACGTGTGGGAGCTTGTCAAAAGACCAAAGCATGCCAACATCATTGGAACAAAATGGGTCTTCAAAAACAAGAAGGATGAGAATGATGTCATAGTCAGAAACAAAGCAAGACTGGTGGCCAAAGGGTACTCCCAAGTTGAAGGATTTGATTATGATGAAACCTTTGCACCAGTAGCCAGACTAGAAGCAATCAGGTTATTTCTTGCCTATGTTGCCCACAAGAAGTTCAAGGTCTACCAAATGGATGTCAAGAGTGCATTCCTCAATAGGGTTCTAAATGAAGAAGTCTATGTGGAACAACCCCCTGGCTTTGAGGAAGGCAACAAAGTCTACAAGCTCAGGAAAGCCCTATATGGCCTGAAACAAGCCCCAAGAGCCTGGTATGACACTTTATCTCAGTTCCTCTTGAAGCATGGTTTCACAAAAAGGAGTGTTGACAGAACACTCTTCAGAATCTCACATGGAGAAGATATACTCTTGGTCCAAATCTATGTGGATGATATCATATTTGGATCACAGAATGATGATCTATGCACAAGATTCTCACATCTCATGAAAGGAAAATTTGAGATGTCCGTGATGGGAGAGATGAATTTCTTCCTAGGACTGCAAGTCAGGCAGTCCCTTGAAGGAATATTCATCAATCAGGCTAAATACACAAGAGAACTGATTCAGAAATTTGGTTGCAGCTCGAGCAAAGTAGTCAGGGTACCTATGAACACAAATACAAAGCTTGAACCTAATGAAGAAGGAGAAGCTGTGGATCAGACTACTTATAGAGGAATCAGTGGATCCCTTCTATACCTCACTGCAAGCAGGCCTGACATTACTTATGCAGTAGGGATCTGTGCAAGATATCAGGCTAGTCCCAAGAAAAGTCACCTGGAAGCCACAAAGAAGATTCTAAGATATATCAAGGGTACTGTCAATATGGGACTGTGGTACCCCTCTGATGATAACTTCGAATTAATAGGCTACTCTGATGCTGACTATGGAGGATGCAAAATTGATAGGAAGTCAACCACTGGGACTTGCCAATTCCTTGGAAACAAATTGATATCTTGGTTCTCAAAGAAGCAGAGTTCCATGGCAACAAGCACCACTGAAGCTGAATATATGGCTGCTGGAAGCTGCTGTGCTCAAATACTATGGATAAGGCAACAACTGACTGATTACAACATTCAGGCAAGTGAAGTACTTATCTTCTGTGATAACAATAGTGCCATTGCAATATCACAAAACCCAGTACTTCACACAAGATGCAAGCACGTGGATATAAGGCATCACTTCATCAGAGACCATGTGGAAAAGAAGGGCCTTGTGAAGATCCACACTGACAAACGAAGGGCAGATATACTCACCAAACCTTTGGCTGAAGCAAGGTTTCATGAGCTATCAGTGGAGTTGGGTCTACTTGACCCTGAGTCAGCAAGTTCATCAGGCTACTAGACTCAGAATGAATCCACAGGCAACTGATCTAGGCGGAACAACCAAGAAACATCAGTGGACCCATATCACAAAGTACACTGATGCACTCTGATCAACAGAAGAGTCCACTACCCTGATCTCAACTGGACTGAGCAAAAGTCCACTGAGATAACTTCTGACAGACGGTTACTTTATTGGTAACCGTGCCTACGGCGCAGTTAATGCGATAGTAAGTGTGCAGTAAAATCTCGGGAGATGATTTTGAGTAGTTATCTCTCATGAAAAACCACACTTTTAACCGCCATCCTCTTCAATCTCAACCATTGATCTTAACCCAATCCACTTTCCAAATCTGGTAATAATTACAAATTACTTGGGAAGTTAAATCACTTTATCTTCAAAATTATTGCCCCAATCACAACCGTAGATCAAGTCTCTCTTGTTCAATCTCCGCCCTTGATTCCCAATATAAATAACCTCCACACTTAGTAGTTTTTACACACGATTTCATTACTATCAACCCTACAAACTTACCAGCCCTTATCTTCTTTAACCCTTTCACTCACTTCAACCTTCTTCCTTCAGAAATCATGTCTCAAATACACATAAATTATAAAGAACTAGCCAACAGTAAAAACTTTTGGTATGAACCAATAGTTTGCTTCAATCACCCCAAAGTTCTTTCTGACCCTGACCTATATCACATAAGAAGAGCCCTTGAGATAGTCAGAAATGCTGGGCTATATAGATTTCTTTCCAAAGGACCAGAGAAATGTTATGATGGGCAGGTGTTGGAATTCTTTGTGGATATGGAGAAGAGCATCACATCTATCAGATCTGCCATCATTATGGAGAAAAGTGAGAAGAAGCAGGACAAGAAGGGGAGAGAGGTTATAGAAGCTGTAATGAAGAGGCACAAGTTCACCCTGAGACAGGAAGATTTACATGACATTTTTGGGCTGCCAAACGAGGGTTTGGACCCAACAACTTATAAGCAAGGAGAGGAGGAGAAGTTCTTAAACACAATTACAAAAAAAAGGGAGCAGTATGTTACTATCTTTCACAAGAAGCTACTAAAACCTGAGTTCGAAATTCTGGCAGAGATTGTTGGGAAATGCATCCTAGCAAACCAGGGAAGCATAGAGCAAGTAAGCAAGGTCAAGTTGAGGCTGATGGCAGCCATTGTAGACACCACTGATAGGGTGAAATTCAACTGGCACCAGTTCTTTATCTCAAATCTTAGGGAAGGAAGGAGTAAACTGAAGGTGGTCAAAGGGAGGATGCTGATTGAGCACAAGTTGTGCTATGCCTCAAGAGTGTCTCTTATCATTGAGGCACTAAATCTGAAGTACAACTTCCCTGATACAAGGTCCTGGAACAAAGCCAAGATCCTGTTTAACTCTGCAAAGCTCTTAGAAAAGATGAAGGTAGTGGCACCAGTTGGTGAAGCAAGGAAAGAGCAGGTCACTGTCCCTGAAGAGTTAGGGGAGGACAGTCCTCCTGCAAACATCAAGAGGAAGGGATGAAGTCTCCCATTCAATTACTGGCCACTACTGCTCTCAAGGGGATTGAGTAAGCTGAAGAAGAGAAAGAGGAGTCATCAGAAGAGTCTGATGATGAAAGCTCTGAGGAGACAGAGGACGAAAGTGGAGGTCAAGAAGCCTTAGAGGACTCTCAAAAGTCCTCTGAGGTAGCCAAAATCACACCCCCTGAACCCACAATAACTGAAAACCCCACTGAAGGCTCTCAAAAGCCTGTAAGTGCAGCCAAAGAACTACCCATTGACCTTCAGGCTAGTGAAGCTTTGCCTTCACTAGAAGTAGATGATGATGAGGAGGTTCAGTACACATACTTGGACTCTCTGAAGGAGGAGGCTAGCTATGAGTTGGAGCAACTATACCCTGCCTTAAACTCCCATCCCACCCTCAAAGAAATGTTTGAAAGGGCGAGGCTACTGGTGAAATTGAAGGATGCATACCTGTATGAGTTGCTAGAAGCTGTGAAAGGGTGATTAGGGTCTCAATTGCATGTTTTTGCATCCATTTTTATATGCTTTTGATGTGCTTATGTTCATATTTGACCCTTAAATGCTATACTTTGTGCATATAACCCTTTTTGGCAAGGAAATTGTGTTTTTTAGTGAAAAACGAGCAAAACAAGGAAGAAACGATCAAGTTTGAGAAAAGTCCGAATACTGGAGTTGAGCCAATTGGTGAAATTAATATCCCATGTTGAATATCTTGAAGAGAGGGTCGCAACACAAAAAGAATCGAGTAAATCGGAGTTCTAGAGCTCAAGATATGACAAAAATGAGGAAGTCGCGCATCGACCGACACTAAGTGTCTCGGTCGACAGGACCCCTTCATCAGAAGACAGCCTCCGCGCGACCGAAGCCCCTGGAAACACAGCTTCGCGTGACCAAGCTCTGACGGCAGGTGGCCAGCTCTCGGACGACAGGTGGCCAACTCTTGGGCGACAGAAGTGAAAAAATGTCCGAAATTTCAGGGCTATTTTCGTATTTGCGCGCGATTAATGAAGGGCACTTTGGACTAAGCATTGTAGGTACTATTAATACCTCAAGGATCAGATTCTCAAGTAATTCCATCATAATTCCAAATTCTTAGATTAGTTTAGAGAGAGAATTAGGTAGTTACTTAGTGGGTTCTTAGTTAGATTCAATCTTCTTTCTTCCATAACTTTTGATCCGTCCATCGGAATTTTGATCCGTTTGTTCCTACGTTCTTCTCTCGATTCAAACTACATTTCTACAATTCAGTTTTGTACTTTTAAATCTGGATTTAGAGATAGCTTTTCAAGGTTTGATGCTTGTATTTCCATTCTTCCACTTATGGTAAGATTTCCTTTAATTCTCTTGGTTTAATTCATAATCATAATGTTTAGATTGTTAATTGTTGATTTTCATTTTCAATTAGCCATGGGCTAATTTCCTTATGCATGGTTGTATGAATACTATGGTGAATTTAGTCTCTTGTTAATCCTATGCATGAATTAGTGATCTTGTTAGATTAGTTCTCTTATTAATGACTTGTATGAATGCTTGGGATGTTTAATTGGATTGCATGGCTTATATGTTTTAGCAATGAATTGAGAATTGAGCAATAAAAACCTTATGCATACCAAGTGTTTGATACTTCTTCAAGCTATGTGGAAGATATGTTAACTCAAATCCTCAAGAAATTGATAGAAATGAGAATGGAATGGAAAAGGGACTATGAGGAAACAAACAAGAAGTTTGATGAAATGTTCATGTCTCAAAGTCATCAAATCACAATTTTGGAGTTCCAATTGGAGCAATTGAGCATTCAAGTCGATTATGAGGAGAAAGATGGGGGTAATGATAAAGAAAAAGGGGAAGTGAAAAGAATGGTGGAAGAAGGGTATGTGGAAGATGAAGATGATAATCATTATGAGTCGATTAAATCTCTTTCTATTCTAGATTATATTGGAGCTCAAATGTCTATTAACCTTCTGATGCTTACATTGACTATGAAATTCCTATTATTAATGATGATATTGCTTATAAATTTCCTCATGCTATATTGATTAGGAATCAAGAAAAAAAGATGGATGGCCAAGAAGAAGAAGAAAGAGAAGAGTGTGTAAAGGAGGAGGAAAAAGAATAAATTGATGAAAGTGAAGAGGATGAAGAAGCTAAAGATGATTATGAAGAGATCAAATTTACTCATGCTCAAAATACTTCCGATTTTAAGAGCTTTATGAATCCTTTTTACAATTATATTGAGTTTGATATTAATCCTCTTTATGATGATGATGAATATGATACTTCATTTGTATATATTGATAGGAATCAAGACCGAGAAGTGGAGGATAAGGAAGGAGAATATTCAAGAGGGGGAAAGAAAGAAGAACTAGAAGAGGAAGATGAATGTCCACTTATGGACATGAGCTTTATGGAAGAAGAACAACCAAATGAAGTGGAAGAGGAGCCTACAATTGAAATGAGCATTTCTCTACCCCTAGACTCTTCTACTTGTGTTTTAATTGATAGTGTTGTTCATTGTGAATTTGTCTTACCTCTTGAATTGCTTGATCATAAGATTGAATTGAGAATATTCATGAATATGTTTGATAGTAAGAGATGGGGGTGGATTGGTATGATGAGAAGAAATGAAGAGAAAAATCCTTGTTCTTATAAGTATAAATTGATAAGGAAAGTTGGGGTATGGGGTAGAAATCCTACGTGCTTTCTTAATCAGGACGCTTTGAGATTAGAGTGGGATGGCAAGGAAGACAAATATCCTTGGCCGTTTAGCTAACATTGGTGCGTCCGGCTAGGGGACGTTAAATCCAAGCGCTAGATAGGAGGCAACCCATCCTAAAAAAATTCTTGATTAGTAGGTTTGTTTTGTAGTTTAGATAGTGTTATTTGTTTAGATTTTCTTCATATGAGGTAGTTTGTCTCTTACCTTGGTTGGTGCATGTGATTTATCCTAGTTTGGGGGTGTTGCCTCTAGTTATATATGGTGATTTCTTGGTTTAGTTGAGCTTATATATGCTTTTGTTTGTTCATTGATTCTTTGCAATTCCTATTTTCATCACTCTTTTCCAAACTTTTAGGGTCCTTGATCCGAAAATGTTCGGGGGGATGTGTTCGTTCTTCAAATTTTGATTTGCAATGATAATTGATGTGATTTGTGAGCTCTAGAAAGGTGTGAGGAGAAGATTTCTCTTCCTACTTGGCCAAGAAGGACATTTTCGTGTAAGTGGTAATTCGCTCTCCTATTCTTAATCCCAAATCAAGGTATATCTTTACACTTCTCTTCCTATTTGCTTTCATTTCCTAGGTTTTGTTGCTTGATTTTTAGATTGCTATTTTGAGCTTAAGTAGTGATTCTTGTTGTATTGTGCTTTGATTGGTGCATTGAATGATCTTTTCTCCACTTTTGCCAAACTTTTTAGACCCTTGGTCCAAAAAAGTTTGGGGGGTGTGTTCATTTCGTATATCTCATTTCAATGCTATGCTTTGGATGATTCTAGTGCTTCTATGATGTTTTGGACCCTATGCTTATCATGTGCCTTGTTTTGCTTGTTGATTATAGCCATGATGTTGCTAGTTGAGAGTAGTGCGGCATGAGATATGCTTATGGTTGTGTGGATGATGTAGAGAGTGCATAGCTAAGTGTAGTGTGTATATTGCTTAATTCATTTTTTATCTATAGTGTAGTTGATTCTTTGATGCTAGATACATGATTGATGTGTACATGTTTGATATGATATGAGTCTTGATCACCTTAACCCGTGAGATTTGAGACTATTTTTCCTGTTTCAATCTTGAACGGATGACATTTCTTGATGTGAGATCCACATGGTGCATTTCCACTCTAGAACTTGATTTGAGTCTTGTTTGAGATCACATTTTGTAATGAGTTGTCAAAAATGATTTGAGGCCATCTTTGATTTTATATGAGTCACTTAGCCAAATTATCCATGCCATGACATTGATTCCATAGTTAGCCATTTTGTGCCTTTGGCCTTTTTCTTTGGCAACCTATGATTGTAGCTTGATTATCCTTCATTTTGAGCCTTATTGTCCCTATTACTAGTGGAGCTTAAATGATGGTATGAAGGTTACATGTTCTTTGAAAGCAAGCTTGGTGGATGAGATGGTGAAGGAAAGTTAAAGAAACAAAAGAAGAAGATGTAAAAAAGTGGAAGTTGTGTTGAATGAAAAGATGTGAAGAAAAGTTCATGTTCCTAAGGTGTTGGTAATGTCATGCAAAATTGCAAAAGAAAGGAAGTGGAAGAATTCTTGAAAGGAGGAAGTGTGAAAAGAAGTGTTATGTGCTTGAAATGGTGTTACAACTTGATCACTTGCAACCTATCTTGGGAAGAGTAGAGATATTCTAGCTAAGTATTTTGAACTCTTGCTCCACTAGTACGATAGTTACTTCTATCCAAAAATATCACACCCTTACCAAAGAGCCAACACTACAACCAAATAAAAGTCCTCTTTGATTTGATGATGAGTTACTTGTCAAGTGGTGGAGAATTTGAGACTTTTATCAAGCTTATGGTAGTGGATGTACTATGTGTGATGTTAAGTGAACCTCATACATTTGAGAGCTTGAGTGATACACTATCTAGTGAGGATTTTGACTCATTGATTTGATCTTGTGTGCATTGATGTTATGTAAATGGTTGATGAGATGATACTACATTTATAGATTGCATGATATTAGGTGATGTATACATGGCATTTGACTTGTGCTTGATGCTTCATACATATAACTATTCCCCTATCTTATCGCTTCGTTGCTCGAGGACGAGCAACAATCTAGATTGGGGGTATGATTAGGGTCTCAATTGCATATTTTTGCATCCATTTTTATTTGCTTTTTATGTGCTTATGTTCATATTTGACCCTTAAATGCTATACTTTGTGCATATAACCCTTTTTGGCAAGGAAATTGTGTTTTGTAGTGAAAAAAGAGCAAAACAAGGAAGAAATGAACAAGTTTTAGAAAAGTCCGAATTCTGGAGTTGAGCCTATTGGTGAAATTAATATCCCGTGTTGAAGATCTTGAAGAGAGGGTCGCAACGCAAAAAGAATCGAGTCAATCGGAGTTCTAGAGCTCAAGATATGATAAAAACGAGGAAGTAGCGAATCGACCGACACTAAGTGTCTCGGTCGACAGGACCCCTTCATCAGAAGACAGCCTCCGTGCGACCGAAGCACCTGGAAAGACAGGGTTCGCGTGACTAAGCTCGGACGGCAGGTGGCCAGCTCTCGGACGACAGGTGGCCAAGTCTTGGGCGACAGAAGTGAAAAAATGTCCGAAATTTCAAGGCTATTTTCGTATTTTCGCGCGATTAATGAAGGGCACTTTGGACTAAACATTGTAGGCACTATAAATACCTCAAGGATCAGATTCTCAAGTAATTCCATCATAATTCTGAGTTCTTAGATTAGTTTAGAGAGAGAATTAGGTAGTTACTTAGTGGGTTCTTAGTTAGATTCAATCTTCTTTCTTCCATAACTTTTGATCCGTCCGTCGGAATTTTAATCCGTTTATTCCTACGTTCTTCTCTCGATTCAAGCTGCGTTTCTACGATTCAGTTTTGTATTTTGCATTCTGGATTTAGAGATTGCTTTTCAAGGTTTGATGCTTGTATTTCCATTCATCCACTTATGGTATGATTTCCTTTAATTCTCTTGTTTTAATTCATAATCATGATGTTTACATTGTTGATTTTCATTTCCAATTAGCCATGGGCTAATTTCCTTATGCATGGTTGTATGAATAATATGGTGAATTTAGTATCTTGTTAATCCTATGCATGAATTAGTGATCTTGTTGGATTAGTTCTCTTATTAATGACCTGTATGAATGCTTGGGATGTTTAATTGGATTGCATGGCTTATATGTTTTAGCAATGAAATGAGAATTGAGCTATAAGAACCTTATGCATACCAAGTGTTTGATATTTGGCTTGTGTGACCAATGAGAATTGCATATTAGCCTAAGACCTCTTAATTGGAGTGTTAGGAGTTGTAGAGAGATCTAGACACCTAATAGAGCCTTACCTTGTGTTGTAGAGAGATCTAGACACTAGTTGGCTTGATTAATACACCAAGAGATCTTTTGCATGCTAGGATGGATAGGACACTAGAGGAACCATAGTAGGATTACTTCCATGTACACTTCACACTTGCTCACTTCTTTGAGGTGATAGTTAGGATTTACTTTGCTTAGCCATAGTAGATAGAATCCTTGATGGTTTTCTTGCTTTCCTACCTATTAGCCTTTTGTAGACATTCAATTCTTGCTTGATATCGCATCGTTTTCCTTTGTTCGATATTTAACTTGGTTAACTTGCCGCGACAACAACGACCACGTTCACTTGCGTGGAAATCATCACGATTTTGGCAAAAAAGTTTTTGGCGCTGTTGCCAGCGAAACGATCTCTTTGTTAGGCGAGTATTTGTGTTTCCTTTGTTTTTATTTGTTTCTTTGATTTCTTAACTATTCTTGGTGAGTGTTGATACTTGATTATTTTTGTAGGAATGAACTCAATTGAAGATGGGCGAATACAACCATAACTCGTATTCTCAACAAAATATGTCATCTCCTAATCCATACATTTATCAATTCTACCCATTTAAACCCTGCAAAACTTTCGATAAAATCTCCATGTTAGAAGAGTGTATGAAGCACGTGATGTTGATGTTATGGAACAAAACCCAAATTCCACCACCTCCACAAGAAGTTTCTTATCCTTCTAAATCATATACATCTCAAGATTCCTACTTCTATGAAGATCCACATATCTACACTTTACCCTCTCCTATACCTTGCCATCAGGAAGAAACTCCTCCTAGTTATGTAGATGAGGCTCTTGCTCAAATTCTCAAGCAATTGGAAGAGATGAGCATTGAAGCTACAAGGTGCTTTGAGGAGACCAATAGGAAGATTGATAGACTTTTCCAACCTCAAGGATATCAAATCAAGAGCTTAGAGCTCCAATTGGGTCAATTGACCCAACAAGCCCATGAGATTTGCAAAATGTCATATCAAGATTCCTACTCTCATCATGATTATACATGCTCCTACACTCCATACCTTCCTATGACTTTCCATCAAGAGGATACTTCTTCAAGCTATGTGGAAGATATGTTAGCTCAAATCCTCAAGAAATTGATAGAAATGAGAATGGAATGGAAAAGGGACTATGAGGAAACAAACAAGAAGTTTGATGAAATGTTCATGTCTCAAATTCATCAAATCACAAATTTGGAGTTCCAATTGGAGCAATTGAGCATTCAAGTCGATTATGAGGAGAAAGATGGGGGTAATGATAAAGAAAAGGGGGAAGTGGAAAGAATGGTCGAAGAAGGGCTGTGGAAGATGAAGATGATAATCATTATGAGACGATTAAATCTCTTTCTATTCTAGATTATATTGGAGCTCAATTGTCTATTAACCTTCTGATGCTTACATTGACTATGAAATTCCTATTATTAATGATGATATTGCTTATAAATTTCCTCATGCTATATTGATTAGGAATCAAGAAAAAAAGAAGGATGGCCAAGAAGATAAAGAAAGAGAAGAGTGTGTAAAGGAGGAGGAAAAAGAATAAATTGATGAAAGTGAAGAGGATGACGAAGCTAAAGATGATTATGAAGAGATCAAATTTACTCATGCTCAAAATACTTCAGATTTTAAGAGCTTTATGAATCCTTTTTACAATTATATTGAGTTTGATATTAATCCTCTTTATGATGATGATGAATATGATACTTCCTTTGTATATATTGATAGGAATCAAGAACGAGAAGAGGAGGATAAGGAAGGAGAAGATTCAAGAGGAGGAAAGAAAGAAGAACTAGAAGAGGAAGATGAATGTCCACTTATGGACATGAGCTTTATGGAAGAAGAACAACCAAATGAAGTGGAAGAGGAGCCTACAATTGAAATGAGCATTTCTCTACCCCTAAACTCTTCTACTTGTGCTTTAACTGATAGTGTTGTTCATTGTGAATTTGTCTTACCTCTTGAATTGCTTGATCATAAGATTGAATTGAGAATCTTCTTGAATGTGTTTGATAGTAAGAGATGGGGGTGGATTGGTATGATGAGAAGAAATGAAGAGAAAAATCCTTGTGCTTATAAGTATAAATTGATAAGGAAAGTAGGGGTATGGGGTAGAAATCCTACGTGCTTTCTTAATCATGATGCTTTGAGATTACAGTGGGATGGCAAGGAAGATAAATATCCTTGGCCATTTAGCTAACATTGGTGCGTCCGGCTAGGGGACGTTAAATCCAAGCGCTAGATGGGAGGTAACCCATCCTAAAAAATTTCTTGATTAGTAGGTTTGTTTTGTAGTTTAGATAGTGTTATTTGTTTTGATTTTCTTCATATGAGGTAATGTGTCTCCTACCTTGGTTGGTGCATGTGATTTATCCAAGTTTGAGGGTGTTGCCTCTAGTTATATATGGTGATTTCTTGGTATAGTTAAGCTTATATATGCTTTTGTTTGTTCATTGATTCTTTGCAATTCCTATTTTCATTACTCTTTTCCAAACTTTTAGGATCCTTGATCCGAAAAAGTTTGGGGGGGTGTGTTCTTTCTTCAAAATTTGATTTGCAATGATAATTGATGTGATTTGTGAGCTCTAGAAAGGTGTGAGGAGGAGATTTCTCTTCCTACTTGGCCAAGAAGGACATTTTCTTGTAAGTGGCAATTCGTTCTCCTATTCTTAATCCCAACTCAAGGTATATCTTTACACTTCTCTCCCTATTTGCTTTCATTTTCTAGGTTTTGTTGCTTGATTTTTAGATTGCTATTTTAAGCTTAAGTTGTGATTCTTGTTGTATTGTGCTTTGATTGGTGCATTGAATGATCTTTTCTCCACTTTTGCAAAAAAGTTTGGGGGGTGTGTTCTTTTCGTAAATCTCATTACCCCCATCTTTCTCCTCATAATCGACTTTGGATGATTCTAGTTCTTTGGATGATTCTATGCTTTGGATGATTCTATTGAATGCTTTGGATGACTCAAGTGCTTCTATGATGTTTTGGACCCTATGCTTATCATGTGCCTTGTTTTGCTTGTTGATTATTGCCATGTTGTTGCTAGTTGTGAGTAGTGTGGCATGAGATATGCTTATGGTTGTGTGGATGATGTAGATAGTGCATAGTTAAGTGTAGTGTTCGGTGTAAATGAGTCCTCACGCAAGTGTACGTGTTCGCTATTAGCATGGTAAGCTTGACCAAGTTTTAATATATATCGAACCTAAAGGAGACGGGGACTTGTAAGGAAAATTCGTTGTTTCAATTGGCTAGCTAACAAAGCAATAAAGGGGAAAGGTATCTATTGTCTACTAATGCGTCAAAGAAGTAAACTACCTATCACCTTGGGTTGCAAAGTAAGCAAATGTGAAGGATATGTGCTAGTGTACTATCCTATGTTTCATGTAGTTAAGCATCACTTTATCATGCAATGAGATTGTGTATAATCAATGGCAAGCCACTCCAACATGCAAAAGGTTTCCCTAATAACATATCAAAGCCTCTAATTGTTCATCTAATTCACTATAGATAATTCTCACTATCTTAGGAATTTTATCGAACACTTGATATGCATTGGCCTTAATACAAGAAAGTTTAGGAAAATGGCTCTACTTTCTCAAGAGACTAACTCCCTAATGGCCCTAATTTTCATCTACACATGCAAGCATTCAATCAATCCATCAATGTAGAGAATTGATAATACAACAACTCAAATCATTCAAAATATCAACATATCACTACACTACTCCATAGGAATCATACACTAACACAT
>JAPKLY010001764.1:25250-35589 GCA_026898435.1 Prunella vulgaris
TAGCTTTTAGAAGTAAAAATAAAAGTAGGGGTAAAGTGTAATAATAAATATTACGCTATCTTTCTGGGCAGATTTTTGCTCAATTTTAATTACACAATTTTTTAGGATTTTGTACATTTATTTATATTAATTAGAATACTTATGTTATGCTTAATTATTGAGAGATATTTACAATTTAATATATAGATAATTGTGATATATTGAGTAAATATCTACAGCCCAAAGCTCATTTGAGTCACAATATAATGCTCAAATGAATTTTGTGAATTAAATTATGTGAGTGAAGTTGAAAAAGATTTTTTAATTTTGGAATTCTATTCTACATAAAACATTTCTACCCTAATTCTTATTCCTTAATCAGAACCTCCCTTTTAATAATCTATATAACAGAATTAATTAATTATTTATCAGTCACATTAATGATTATTTTACCCCAGAAAACAATTAAAGTAAATAAAACTTCGGTCACTTAGAGCGTTTAAAGATAAATGCAAAATAAGGGTAAAACTGTAATAATAAATATTAAGAGCTTTTAAAGGTAAAAATAAAAATAGGGATAAAACTGTAATACTCCCTCCGTCCCAGACTAATTTGCATACTTTTCATTTTTTGTTATCCCAAATCAATTTGCACACTACTTAAAAGGGAAATATCGATTTGCGTGCACACTCATAAAATTTTCTATACATTTACCCATACACCACTACTTTATTTAAAAAATACATTTTCCTTAAACTGTGTGCCATTCTAGGGTTGCAAATACCCCTTGGACGGAGGGAGTAATAAATAGTATTCCATTAAGCTAACCTTAATTTCTACTCCCTATATATTTATGTATGCAGTTCGTCTCTTTCAGTTTATAAGAAAATTAATTACTCCTTTTTTGAAATGGAAAATTTTCCGATGACAAATCTGCTATTGGCAGTACTTTTTCCGGCGATAGTTTTGGGCGACTGCTCATGCGAGCCCGAGAAGAATTTGGGAGACAACGGCTCTCACAAGTACAAGGGGGCTGCGATCGCCGCCATACTAGTGGCTGGCACCCTCGGCGTCAGCCTCCCAGCCGCCGGAGAGGGGCCTTTTCTTGGTGGTGAAAGCGTTCGCCGGCGGCGTAATTCTGTTGACGGGCTTTATCCACGTGCTGCCGGACGCTTTCGACAGCTTGACGTCGCCGTGCCTTCCGGAGAAGCCATGGAGTGATTTTCCGTTCACTGGGTTCGTCGCCATGCTGGCGGCGATGATGGCGGACACCTTTGCGACATCGTACTACAGACGGCGGTGGCGTGAGGAGAAGGCGGCGGCGGAGCTGGAGGTTTCTGATGAAGAGTCTGCTCCGATTCATGCCCACGCGTCGAAACTGTCCGTCATCGTGTGATCTCTCAGCTGGTTCGTACTGTTTTAATTTATACAGAGAAAATATACATTAATAATTACACAGTAAGTGGAGGTAGAGAGCTACTACTTAAGACCAAGGATGAAAATATCGGTATCGACGGAAATATCGATACCCTGAATTTATGGATATATCGGTGGAAATATCGATATCGAATATCGATATCGGTAAAAAATAGAAAATTTACGGAAATTTCATTAAAATTATAGAAATTTAACATGAAATTTTAGACAATATTATTACTAGTCTTAATACATTAATTGAACTTAAAATCTCAATAAAATGAGAATCTTACAACAAACATATCAAGAAAACATACGTAAGAAATATAAAACGATACAACAATTATTCACAATTATTGAATATTACACAGCTAATACCAAAATGATGTCCTATGAGCCTCAAATGTAAAAGAAGAAAGATCATTTTGGTCTAAGCAATAATGGTACCAAGTCCCGAGGATTGAGAATTGAAAAAAAAAAAAAAATTATTTCCCAAAATTTCCCGAAATTTTGACCGATAAATTACCGAAATTTTCATGATATTTCTCGATAATTTGCATAATTTGAATTACCCTGGACCGATATCGATATAGTAACCGAAATTTCCCGAAATTTTCGATATTTTCCAGAAATTTGACCGAAATTTTGGAAAAATAATCGTTCAAGTGAATTTCCATATCGGTACCCTCAAATTTCCGAAATTTAGACGAAATTTCGCGAAATTTCAAACCTTGCTTAAGACGAGGGTGAACATGTGTGTGGTCCCTAGCTGACGACAAAGCGTAACTGAAATTATTCGGATGGTGTTTGCATCAGATCTGTAGGAGTATCGAATCGTAACAGAATTCTTTATTGGATAAATTTTGGATAAAGTCGAATAAATTCTATTATTAATTCTATCACTAAATGATTTTGATATACTAGTAATTATTTTATTACAAAATATAATTTATTGTTTAATATAAAATGCTTTTTTATGTATATTGATTGTATTTTATCTATTTAAAACTATACTTATAAATTATTAAATAATTATATATAGAAGATACAAAATTTAGAATTAACTTCTTTATATTAAATATTAATATTTTAATTTGTAAAACATAAGGCCTGAAACCATGACAATAATGTATTGATGATTCCTTCGTTTCATTATAACCTTTTCAATTTTTTTATGTTCTACAAATTTTTTTCATTATTTATATTAATAAATAAATATTATCTTAAATAATTATTTTTTATTTTTTCACAAAAGTCAACAAATACACTACGTAAATAAAGTAACAAAAATTATTATGCCTCAGAATCGGGGTCTACTAGAATCAGGATTTTATCCTCAACAGGGTCGAATTCATACAATGTAATAGTATAGAGATTATTATGTACAATTGTAAATAGGTCCTAGCATAAAATGCATAAGAGTTTTTACCTTTTAGGATCCTTATTTGTAAAGATCTTGGAATTCCATCCTTATAATTCAGAAAATCAATATTACAAAGAGGCTAGGGGACTTTCATGGGAGCACTCAAAGTCGTTGATTTACGTTCTTCGTTTATATATATGTTTGTTATCTATCAATTGGGGATGTACCCCATAGCCACATAAATTCTTCCATTAAGATGAGGAAGATAACATCAATCAAATTTTTTACGTATGCATAGTATTTTTTAGATAAAAATAATCTAAGAAGTAGTTCCGATCAAACTCCGTCACAAAAAAATTACTAAATATGCTATTTTTAAAAAAAATTGACCGGACTCCGACCAGTTTCTGACCTTTCAAGATTACTTATTTAATCCTTAAAAATTAATAAAGATAACTTTAGTCGTAAATATGTATCTTTTAAATTTTTTCTAGATTAAAGGATCATAAAAAATCATTCCGACCCAACTCCGTCAAAAAAAATACTCTTGCAAGTGCTCTTTTTAATAAATTTAGATAAATATCCGACTTTTCAAAATACTAGTTATTTTACTAGTAGAAATTAAAAAGATAACGTCAATCAAAATTTTTACATATGCATAGTATTTTAAAAAGATAACGTCAATCAAAATTAAAAAGATAACGTCAATCAAAAGATAAAAATAATCTAAGAAGTAATAACGATCAAACTCCATCACAAAAATAAATAAATTACTAAATATGCTATTTTTAAAAAAAATTCACTGGACTCCGACCAGTTTCAGACCTTTTAAGATTACTTATTTAATCCTTAAAAATTAAAAAAGATAACGTTAGTCGTAATCATGTATCTTTCAAATTTTTTCTACACTAAAGGAACGTAAAAAATCATTTCGACCCAACTCCGTCAAAAAAATACTAGTGCAAATGATATTTTTAATGAATTTGGAGAAATATCCGACTTTTCAAAATATTAGTTATTTTAATAGTAAAAATTAAAAAGATAATGTCAATTAAAATTCTACATATGCATAGTGTTTTTAGGTAAAAATAATCTAAAAAGTAGTTCCGACCTAACTCCGCCACAAAAAAGATTAATAAATATGCTATTTCTTAAAAAACTGACCGGACTCCGACCAGTTTCCGACCTTAAAAATACTTAATTAATCCTTAATAATTAATAAAGATAATATTATTCGTAATCATGTTATTTTAAAATTTTTCTAGATTAAAGGAATGTAAAAAATCAACCCGCCCCAACTCCGTTAAAAAAATACTATAATTAAAGGTATATTAGTCACTTATTTTAATTTGGTGTAAGAAATGAAATAGGAAAAAGATTAGGGGTGAAAAGAGAAGTTTAAAAAAAGAAATGAGAATTAAGGGTATATTGGTCACTTATTTTTAAAAAAAGCCAAAAAAAAGAGTTTTTATAAATTTATGGACAAAAAAGAGTTTGTACTCTTAATTAAAAAGTGCTAAAATTTATAGTTTTTTCTTTAAAAAAACCAAAAGCATGGTAATAAAATAAATTTCAATTTGAAATTGATGGTAAATTAGTAAATTTAAACTTGAGAGTAAATAATCCGACATAATAGTTGAGATCAAGTAATCATTTTTCGTATAGGATTAGATTGAATTTAGATATCGGGCCAGAATTTAATCATGTCACAAGTCCTACACACCAAACATAATTTTACTTGAAATTAGGGGCTTAATCCACTCTAATCCTAGAAACAAAACATCTCCTAATAATAACATTTAATATTATTAATTGTATATTAAAATATAGAAAAAATTACCAAATGGATCAAAAAATAAAATTAATTATGAATGGTTCACTGAAAAAAATGTATTTTTCTCTGTAAAAAAGTAATATATTGGTGCAAATATTTCGATCTAATTTGTAAATATGATCAGTTTCATTTAACTAATATGTAAATGCCCCTAAAATATATATACAATATTTTATTTTTTATTTTATTAAAATTATGAAACAAAATAGCTGTTATTGAAAATTATAAAACAAAATAGACCAGAATTTTAAATATAAATTTCAAATTAGATGGACTCATTTCTTCGTAGAGTTATCAATAAATATATACACTCCCACTCAACAAATATACACACACACATCTCTCTCCAAATCAAATTTTAGTTATGACGATAAAATCCAAATCAATTCTCATCTTCTTAATAATTCTCTCCCACTTCTCAGGCGCCGCCGTGGCGAAGTGCGGAGGCGGGGAAGAAGGCCGCTGCAGCGACAAGAAGAAAGCCCTACTTCTAAAAATCATTGCAGCGGCCGTCTTCTAAAGCCCTACTTCTATTTATTTGTAAGGAGGCGGGCAATGATTTTTAGAAGTAGGGCTTTCTTCTTGTCGCTGCAGCGGCCGTCTTCCCCGCCTACGCACTCCGCCGCCACGGCGGCGCCGGTGAAGTGGGAGAGAATTACAAAGAAGATGAGAATTGATTTGGATTTCATCGTCATAACTAAAATTTGATTTGGAGAGAGATGTGTGTGTATATTTGTTGAGTGAGAGTGTATATATTTATTGATAACTCTACGAAGAAATGAGTCCATCTAATTTGAAATTTAAATTTAAAATTCTGGACTATTTTGTTTTATAATTTTATCTGACAGCTATTTTGTTTCATAATTTTAATAAAAATAAAAAAATAAAATATTGTATATATATTTTAGGGGCATTTACATATCACAAAAATCCGTATGCAATATTGCACGAACCCGACCCGTGCAATATCCCTAAATGAAAATTCGCGGATCCAATAAAATTTTTAAGGAAAATTCTCGCCACTCTCAGAATGTATACCACATGAACATATTTGTGCTACTTAAGACAATATGTGTGCTACTACATCTTAAAAAGTTATTGTTTTGTACTTTTAAAGTAACTATAAGAATAATATGTATTTTTACAAGAACAAATATGTGTTTCTTAATTTATTTTTCATTTTATTATTAGTTTTACGTTGATAATATGTTGCTAATGTAATAATACCTTACATGTGTTACTATCTCGCCACTCCCAGAATGTATACCACATGAACATATGTGTGCTACTGTAAGACAAAATGTATGCTACTACATCTTAAAAAATTAATTTTATCGAAATTCCACAATGTATACCACATGAATATATGTGTGCTACTGTAAGACAAAATGTGTGCTACTACATCTTAAAAAATAATCATTTCTATAAAAATCAATAAATATTTATGAAAAACAAATATTTTTTCTTATAATAATACACATATTGATCTTACATTATATTAACATGTTTGTTTTCTACAAAAACAAATGAATATATGTAAAAAAAATTAACATTTGTTCTTATAATAGTACACATTTGACCTTATAGTAGCATAAATTTACTCATAGAGTATCACCAACTGGAAGCGAAAATCCAAAAATTTGAAAATTGCTCAAATCCGACTCGACCTGTTCAAGATTCGCGAATTTTGTTACTTTGACCCTTTTGACCCGTGAATTTTCAAAATTTTCATTTTTTGGCATATATTGCACCGTGCAATATTGCACGGGAGACCTACTCTTTACATATTAATTAAAAGAAACTGATCATATTTACAAATTAGATCGAAATATTTGCACAAATATATAACTTTTTTACAGAGAGAAATACATTTTTTTCAGTGAACCATTTCATAATTAATTTTATTTTTTGATCCATTTGGTAATTTTTTCTATATTTTAATATACAATTAATAATATTAAATGTTATTTTTAGGAGGTGTTTTGTTTCTAGGATTAGGGTGGATTAAGCCCCTAATTTCAAGTAATATTATGTTTGGTGTGTAGGACTTGTGACCATGATTAAATTCAAGTAAAAGAGATGCGACAGAAGGAATATCCATTCGTAGACTCTGATGTCTCCGGGATATTTGATGACTTGATCGATGCAGAGCTCATCGAGTTACCTCGGATGAAACGGCCAGAAGAAGCTGGACGAACTGATGATCCAAAGTACTGCAAGTACCATCGATTAGTAGGCCATCCAATTGAAGATTGTTTCACCTTCAAGGAAAAGATGCACTTGGCTCAACAAGGAAAGTTAGAGCTTGAAGAGACCACCTGAAAATACCCAAGTTAATGCTCCTCGGCAAGAGCATAAATTGTCTGGAAGACTCCTGATACGAGTGTAAACTATCTATCAAATACACATCAAGTTGAATACTCCATGATACAAGTATAAATTGTCTATCAAATGCCCAAGTTAATGCTCCTCGACACGAGCCTAAAATGTTTGGACTACTCCCGATACGAGTATAAACTGTCTATCAAATATTCAAGTCAATGCTCCTCGACGCGAGTCTAAATTGTTTGGACTACTCCCGATACGAGTATAAACTGTCTATCAAATATTCAAGTCAATGCTCCTCGACACGAGTCTAAACTGTTTGAACTACTCCCGATACGAGTATAAACTGTTTGAACTACTCCCGATACGAGTATAAACTGTCTATTAAATATTCAAGTCAATGCTCCTCGACACGAGTCTAAACTGTTTGGACTACTCCCCGGTAAGAGTATAAACTGTCTATCAAATGTCCAAGTCAATGCTCCTCGACACGAGTCTAAACTGTTTGGACTACTCCTCGATACGAGTATAAACTGCCTATCAAATGCCCAAGTCAATGCTCCTCGACACGAGCATAAACTGTTTTTACTACTCCCCGATACGAGTATAAACTGTCTATCAAATGCCCAAATTAATGCTCCTCGACATGAGCCTAAACTGTTTGGAGTACTCCATGATACGAGTATAAACTATCTTTAAATCATATCTCCTTGACAAATTGACTAAATTGTTTACAAATTGAAGACTCCCTGATACGAGTATAAATTATCTTCAAATCAAAACTCCTTAACTCATGAGTTTAAACTGTATGTCATTCCAAACCCACATGAGTATAAACTGTTTATGCACTCCCCAAACCAAATTTTCTTTGAACTACGTTTTGACTTGATCCTCTTTAAAGAGGTACGTAGGCAGCTTAGAAATCTTTCTAAGTTCAGTCATAACTCAAGATTATCTTGTCAAGTTTGAAGCGTGCAAGATGTGAACAAGCAAAAGAAAAAAAAATCATAAGTAAAGCAGATGAAGAATAAAATTTCGTGCTTCATTCACTTCAAGTCACAAAAGCGACCGTGAACAAAGCACGATGGGGCATTTGTAAGCAAATTAAATTTGCTCCAATTAAATGGCGACACGTGTGCAAATAATTAAATATCAAATAAATTTTGCTATTTTAATTTTGAGAATTTAATTAAATTAATTCTCCAATTAAATAGTTAAAATTGGTATTTAGTACATACGGTATAAACCCGTCAAATTATACGAGTTTCGGGGTACTCGTACATACTGACAAATACAGTTGAAAATTTTCTAATTTATCGAGATCATATAATATCTCGTTGATAAAGGAAAAAATCAAATCAAATCAGGACAAATCTGGATGGTTGACTGAATATGCAAGAAAATCAGCATCGACCAATCAGAATCCGCCACGTGTCAAGTCAATGAAGGAAAATGTTCATCCCCTCACCCTATAAATAGGGACCCTCATTCATTCATTCCACACATTCAGAGACACATTGAAGAGCGATTCAGAAGCATTCAAGGCACGAAGCAAGCTTGGAGCTAAGACGAATCCAAAAATCTCGGCAACCGGACTTGAAGATTCGAAGATTCAAAGGCCATTTTCGAAGTGTTCTTCGACAAATCCGAAGCGTTCTTCATCAAAAGCAAGCAGAAACGTCCTCAGTTCTAGGAGCAAGGGCTAAATCCCTCTGATCGAGTGTTTCTCCACGAAGAAGTTCTTCAAGACTTGAAGATTCAAAGTCCATCTTCAAAGCTGTTCTTCGTCGTCTTCAACGGCTTTTCACCAAATTCAGCTACAACGTTCTCCGATCAGAAATAAGGAAGCTTCTCCCCACTGATCCGACGTTTCCACTTGAAAATCAACTTGAAGACCTCAAGCGTTCTTCGCCGCCTTCAAGCATTCTTCATCAAAACTGTCTGCAAATACACTCCGATTAGAGATCAAGGTCCAAGACCCCTCCAATCCAGTGTTCAAGCCCAAATCAAGACACGAAAATCGAAGATCATTTTTCACCATATTCAAGGACGTTCTTCACCAAATCTTCAAAGACTTCATTTGATCCAGGACAAGGCCGCTCGTCTCTGGGTAAAGCGTTTCGAAGTCAAAGTCAAAAATCAAAATCAGGAGAAGTCAAAGTCAACAGCAAAGAGGAGAATCAGATGACCAAATTTAAGAGAGAAAGTACCCTTAAATTCAAAAGAAAGAAATATTGTAAATTATTTTTGGGTTTTTCACGAAATTTGTTGTTACAATTATAGAAAAATATTAACGAAAGATATAATTATTTTTTTTAAATAATACTCATTCGACAATACACTTTCTTTATTTGATTCTTCTACATGTGCAAAATTGCACACTAGCTACTAAAAAAACACAATTCATTAATTGTTTTCATTATAATCAAACTAATTAATACGTACCAAATACCGATAAATAAAAAAAAGCAAACAAATTTTATTATAAAATTGACTCACACATGGAAATAAATTAAATAACAGGTTTTGGAGTTAGGAATCGTGGTTCATTCAGTGGTGATAGGGCTATTAGTGGGGGCTTCTAACAACACATGTTCAATCAAAGGACTCATTGCCGCACTCTACTTCCATCAAATGTTCGAAGGAATGGACCTTGGAGGTAGAGATGTTAAACAGGCCATGGGTTGGCGGGCCGGCCCGTTTAACACTGTAATTTACAGGGTTAAGTCCGAGCATATGGCGGCCCGTATAAAACCAGGCCTTTTTGGCACGGACCGGTTAGCCCGCGGGCTAGCCCGCGGGTTTTTCAGGCTGGCCCGGTAGCCCAATTTTTTTAAATTAAATTAATATATATTATAAATTCATTAAATTGCAAAGTGGTTGTGGCCCTGTGGTGGTGTGGATCGTGTCGTGTGGCCTGTGGGCTGTGGCCAAAGCCTGATTCTCTTCCCTCACTTTACTTATGTAAACTAAAACTTATAATTAGTTAATTAATTACTTTTATTAATTATTAATTACTAATTCGTTATTAACTATAGATTAAAAATAATAAATAAGTTAGATATCAAGTAAATTAACTTATGTTCTCCGACTTCAAGTAGGGTTTTTATCAAGATATTTATTAAATTTTAGTTGTTAATGTGTAAATTTTATGGATGTGTGAATTTTTTTGGATTATGTTATTAATGTGTGAACTTTATGAATGTGTAAACTATGGATGTGTGAATTTTAGTTATTAAATCATTAGTTGTATTTTATATTAAATTTTATTGTTTTTACCCCGAGCCCGTTAGTGGCCCGTTTAGCCTGCGGGCCGCTAGGATTAGGGTTAGGTCCCGACAATTAGTGGCCCGTTAAGGATGAACCGCTAAGGCCCGGGACCGTTTAGGCCCGCAGCCCTATAGGGCTGGCCCTGTAGGGTT
>JAPKLY010001765.1:4388-35586 GCA_026898435.1 Prunella vulgaris
ATATATATATATATATATATATATATATATATATATATCTGTATACATAGATTTTCCTTTTATCATATATCATTCTATATAATTTTAGAAATGATTATATCTTTATGAATTTAATTTATATTACAAATTCAATTTTTTTCCCAAATAAAATCATGAAAATCTTTAAACAAGTGTCTTGAATAACTGTCGGATAATTAATCAAATCGAAAACATTAATAGAACCAAACTCAATGCTCAAGAAAAATATAACAAATGAATGGAAAGTAGATCCACAATTAACTTGTCGACATATTTAAAAATCATGTAATGCATTATTAATTTGAAATTTTACCTTGCATCCATCCTAAATTTAGTGAGTTATGACGAAGAAGGCAATGATGATGCTGACGATGACTCTCTCAAAAAAATTCCAGTGATCAAGAATGAGTGTTAGATAATTAGGTGGGTTAGCTCACCTGATTATTGGGCTACTCACTTGAGCGAGTGACTTAAAGCCGATTTCCTTTGGAAATGAATTAGTGGAGATATAAGCTGGCTTGGAAAAAATATTGGAGTATTTGTGAATTTGGTTAAATAACTTTTAAGTAATACTAACATTTACCATTTTAAGATTTATATGAATGCTATTGATACCTATATCTTCCCTCTATATATAATTATAGACACTTATACATTATGCATTATGTATTTTGCAGAAACCTACCAATATTTACCTTGTATAGCTCTCAATTTGATTGATTTATTTCTCTCATGAATTTGGAGAGAGAAGTAGCTCTCTCATTCGACGGAGGCAGAGTTGTTGCCACCACAAAAGCTCCGTGGTTGCAAAATGCCGCCTTTGATGAGGATGTGTGTATGATAATCCTTCTCTATCTGCCAATAAAATCTGTAATCAAATTCCAAACAGTATGCAAACAGTGGCTCTCCCTCATCTCATCCAATCACTTCCGGCGTCTGCACAACCTCCGCCACCACCAATCGCCGCCGTGTGTCATCCTCACGACACCAGAACCGAGGTTGTGCCACTTCAATCTAATAAGTAAGCCGACGATGATGATTCCTTTTAGCATCAACATTCCCAGATGCAGTGAAATCTTCTATCACAGAATCTTTAGCTAGCTCTTGCAATGGTTTGGTGATACTGCATAGCTTCTATGATGACTATTTCCATGTTTGCAATCCCATCACAAGGCAAACAAGAAAAATAAGTTTATCTCCCTCTGACTCATACCGTCACGTTAAGATGCTTCATTTAGTATTCGATCCTTCCAAATCTCTACATTACAAGATTGTCTGCATTTGAGCCGAAGAGCAGACGTACAAGATCGAAGTTTTCGACTCAGAGAATGGAAGCTGTAAGAGTTGCATGGAGCCAATCACTATTTCTTCAATATTGGGAATCACCAATAGTAGCGCATACTGCTACAACAAGATATACGTAAAAGAATATTACACTCTTGATGGATCCCTTTACTGCATTGATATTGACAAGAATGTAGTAAGGTTAATGACAAGTCCCACAGTTGGAATGCCTGAAAGAATAGCTTATGCTGAATGTGTCCAAGAGACGAATGGTTGTGTCTACTACTCTGCCCTGCTCTACTCTGTTGTTTCGGGGCAGTGGGCATGCGTATGGGAGAAGTCGGAATTAGAGGATGATAAGTGGTTGTTGAAGCACAAGGATTTACTCCCTTATACTGGAGTGTGGTGTGTTTCTACGCAGTTGAGATTCATCCCGCAGACGAGCACTATGTTGATTCTAGCCCCTCCAAGAAAGTTTATGGCCTACAATTTTCTTGAAAAAAGTTGCAATGAGCTTCTAAGTTTACAAGAATGGGATAACGATGAAAGTATTCATGTGTTTCATCAAACTCTAGCTCCGGTTTGATTTCCTTTTCAATTGAATAAACTTGTATTGGTTTCTCTGGTTTTTTATTTCCTACTCCATTATAATAACCATACAGAATAATATTTTCATTTTAGTGTCATGGCTTTTATTTGAATAGTTAACGGAATACCATTTTTAGAAGAGGATCTGGTCTAAGTGAAACTTTTGATATTTGCACTGAAATAATGTGTGCAGTGACCTTTCAATTCAAATTAAGACTTTGCTAACAGTAATTTAACTATTTCATTAATCAATCAATCATGTCTTTAACCAAAATTTGTTTATATCTAAGAAGGTGTTTGATTTTCAGGACTAAGGTGGATTAAGCCCCTAGTCCAAGTGATATCATGTTCGGATTTTAGGATTCGAGCCCAGGATTAAACTATGCCCCAATATTCGAATCTTAATTCGTCTAGCAAGAAGTTGATTATTTGATCTCACCTATTTTATTAGATTATTTATTCCCAAGGTTTATTAATTTACCCTCAATTATTATTGTAATGCATGGAAAATGTAGTTCATAAATAGAGAATTTAGAATTTTTATCCTATTTATCCTAAGATCCAAACATAAATTATGATTAATTTTTAAGAATAAAATTATAAATACTAAAAATATATTATTTTATAATTAAGATTACTGTCCTTAAAATCTTGTCTTGCTCTATTTATCATATCTAGGAAAGCAAACGCCCCCTAAATGTCTTAGTTATGCTGAGAAATAAAAACAAAATGATGTAAGAACACAAATTGCAGAATTATCAAATGTAAAACCAATGGCAACCTTTTTTATGATAAGAAAAATGTACCAGAATTTTGCAAATTTACAAAATTCACTCTTTCACGAGGAAGATGTCATGTAGCATAAGCAAGCATGTAGACCACATATTATCGAACTCAAAGAAAGTAAATATAGAATTGAATGTTTGTTTATTGTTTAAATAAAAAAATAAAATAATCTAACTAAATTGAAAATGCAAGGGGTGGTTTTCTTAAACTCTAACAATCATGTAACCATAAATAAGTATAAATTAAAAACCAACTTAAAACTATGCAAATGCAAAGGTGAAAATATATTACGAATGTGATTAACTAGGAATCTCCCTATTTGTAGGTAGTTAACAATCGTACAATGTTTTTTAATTCACTTATATAAAGCCACCACTTATTTATGTAATTACTTTTAGACAAAATAATTACGTTGTTGCCTGTCATCTTACCATCAGGTTGAGTCCCTCCAGAGCCCTTAAGACAAATTAAATCTCCTAAGATGGTGAATTAATTATTTCATTTCAACATGAGTACTAAGTCTAACTAATTCGTCTCTCACTATCATAGACAACAATGTTCAAGATTTGTTAATATAAGAACCTAGACTCTTGGTTAGACATCTAAGTACTGATTAGATATAACATTCACATACTCACATATATTTTTATTGTTGTATTTAACTCACCAAATGGTCGTAGGCATGAATTAAATACACACAATCAAACTCAAAGAATATTGCATGCGCATTTTACTCTACAAAATACAACCTTAAAATATAAAAACAGAATTAAAATTAGTAACACATCTATTTTCTTATCCGAATAGAATTTCTCCTAATTTCACATATTCTAAGTATCAAGAATTTAATTCATGATCATAATGACAATCATAACATAAATTAAAATAAATACCCTAATAAAACATAGTAAAAAATCAAAACAATAACATTAAGTTCGAAAGCATCAAATGAAATAGTAAAATTAAATCTATAATATTTTTTAAAAAAAAGTCTCAACATAAAATACCCCTGCTCCTAATTAAAAATAATTAAAAAAAACAAAGTGAAAATCTCAAACCCTAAGAAACTACTGCTAATGAACGAAAATAAAAAACAAAATTAAAGTCACGTCTCCTAATCTATGTTCTTTGAAAATGAACCCTACTATAAAATCACAAAAAAAAAAAAAAAAAAAAAAAATTAACGTTACTCTAAATCATTAACAAAAATAAGTTTTTTTTTTTTTTTTAATATCCCCGAATAATATACCTACTGTCTTTTTCAAACCAACGGTAAAATGGGCCTAATAAAAGGTCTGGGCTTTAGCAAAATAAATAAAAATTGGCCCATTTACTTCATTTCTAATTACCGGCGGAAAGGAGCTGTTACGGGTTGGACGAAAACAAGGTGCGGCTGTGCGTGATTCCGGCGACGAGCGGGCGATGAAGAATAGGGTGGCTTCGTTGCGTTATTTCCAGTGAATGTGATGGCTGTTGGTGGATAATTTCTCGGCGTGCTTGGGGCTTCAATCGACGATAGGTATTGGAGTGGCTGACGGTAGTTTGAGAACGGTCTAGCGTTTGGGCATTTCCGGCGACTGTTTGGAGTTGGAGTTTTGACGGAAATTGATGAGCCAGCGGATTGGGGCGGTTTCTTTGCAGCGGCAGATGAGTGTCGGTTAGCTGTGTGCATAGATTCACAGTGGTTGCGCGATGCGGCATTTATGCTTCGTGAGATGTGGCGATTTCAGCGGCGGTTTTTTGGTCTCTGGATTTGAGGCGTTTGCTACAGAGTGGTGTGTGGCTTGTTGTGATGAACAGAGTGAGATGGTTGTTCTGATTTCTGGTGTGGATTTGGAGCGGCGGAGTGACAAGCTGTTCGTACTGAGGATATGGCGAGCATTTTCCAGCAAGTGGTGTGGCGGTTGGAATTGGACTTCACTTAACTGAATCAAGAATTCACCAAAAAAACTATGTGACTTAATTTTGATTTATTTTCGTAATTGTTTTCAATATGACTATGTTGCACGAGTGCGGATATGCAGATGCGGGTGCGATACGATATGAGTTCGGACATACGAGTTTTTTAAAAAATTAGGGTGCAATTCGTTAAGGATACGTCTATTTATTTATATTTTATGTATATAATATCTAAAAAATATATTTTATATAAAGTTTTATAAATCAATTATAAATAATTTATATTTTTTATCACCTAAGATTTGAGTATATTCAATAATATAATATAATTATGTAAAAAAATATCAATTCAAATTACATTTGTTCAATACATAAATCATAGTAGTAAATTCAATATAAAACATGTGTCACACTGTCAATTTAACTTATACGAAGTAATAAAATTCAATTTAAATAATATATTTAATGCTTATAAATAGAATTCGTGCAGTGGATTCGAGAATCTGTTAACTGGATTCGCCACGTGTCAGATGGATTCGCCACGTGGAGAATCCGACATGAGAATCCAAGAATCTTACCCCTTTAGGGTGCAGGTGCGGGTGCGAATTCAATACTGCATTATAACATTTTTAGAAGAATCCGTACATCATAGCAATATGAATATGCACGTATTTGTTTAAAAAAATTCTAAATTTCTTGTGAAAATAGAAAAACACATACCTTCCCGACAATTAAACTCAAATTATCAAATTAGTGTAAATAATGCACGAAATCCTGTCGAATTAAGCAAATTAAACACAGTATTTTCGAATAATTTTCACATCAATTATTTCCTCAATCTTAAAGTGTTGCTCGTCCCAAATTAGCGAAAGAAAAATAAGATCAAGGTGAAAAAACAAGTCACAGGTGATCAATTTGAAAATCAAAATCTCAAACTTCATCAATTTATCTGCACACATTAGTATTACAATTATAAACTCCACATACCATCTCAAGGCATATCAGTTTGCTTATATTCTTGCAGTGCTCATCACAAATCACACTTTCCCTATTAAACACTTTTTTTCTCTCATTCTCAAGCCCAACCAAAATGTACACAAGAGAGTTTTTTTTTCATATATATTTTTTTTCTTTTTCAACTCAATTTTTTTTATGTACAACTCACCTTTTTTTCCTTTTTTTTACACCAACTCATCCACCAAATTCACATTAAAGCACAAAATTCAACCTCAATATCCACTTTGGCATTCAAGCTCTACTAGAATAAAATAATATACACTCAATAAAAAGGATAAATCAGCTAAATTTGTAGGTTGCCAAGAAATAATTCTATAGGCTCAAAGTGGCTAACTACGAAAAGATTTATTTGGTAAGAAAAAATTTCGCTAAGTGACTATTCAAACAAAGATGGCCTTAAATCATTTTCAAAAATTTCACACCAGAAGTAGTCTCAAACAAGACACATGACAAGTTTTAGAGCAAATAAGCATGAAAGATACTCACAAGAAAGAAATTAGATCAAATAAAATATACTAGTCTCAAAAGGCTTCAAAGCTCACGGGTTTTTCTAATCATGAATTATGAGCACAACATCAGGCAAAATTTTCACATAAATAAGTGAACAAGATATCATCAATTCAATTCATCGGACTCAACCAAATCTCAAAGACTACCAATCACCAATATTCAAGCCTCAAATTATCATCCCACAATATCTCAACAACAAAACCCTCAACACAAATGAGGTAGGTGCGCATGTGCAAATGTACAAAAAATCCCATTACCTTAAAAAAAATACACCCCCCAAACTTAGAGTTTTGCTATGCAATTCTAAATTTAAGCCTTTGGTGTCCATCTGAGACTCACACCAAAGCAAAACCACTCAGTAGTTACTTAAGAACATTCTCCTAACTCAAAAGAAGCACAAAATTCAACAAGAGCAATCAAGAATAAAATATGTACTAACTACTAACAATTAATATTTATCGATAGAAAAAATGGAGAATTTAATCACATTGCTATGTAAGAACATAGCAAGCACACTACAGCTCACCAAGGCAATTTCATATCAAAAAGTTCAATATACAAATTAAGATACCCCCATATATATGTGTATATATATATAATTATATATATGTGTGTGCATTACAAGTAAGCCTTTGTCCCAATAAAATGGATCGATTACATGGAATTTAGGCCATGGTTGTTTGCTGGTGTTCTCAATCATATTTAAGTATAACATATCTTTTTTGTTAGTTTCTTTCAAAGTCTTCTCATAGGTGTCTTCCCTTTTCACTCTTGATTTTAGTGAATGAATATCTAAAGGTCTATTATGCACATGGACAAACCATCTGAGCTTCTCCAAGTAGAAGCTAACAGGATATATATGCAACAGTTTTTTCCTATGCATCAACAAGACAACCATATCCCTGAAACAGAACCTTAACTTTACACATGAAAAAGAGATCTCTTCAACATAGAATTCTGAAACTATCACATCAATTAAAAAACCAGACATTGTATGGGCTGTTCTTATGAATGAGAATGTAATTGTAAGCTTACCACTAAGGTCAAGAAGGTTGAAAACCACTGGACAGTTTCCTACGCTCTTAATCAATGTAATTGAGGCCAAAACTTTCTGGTAATCCTCTCTCGAGATGCAAATTCTTGTAATTGGATTCACATACAGGAGAAAGGAAGCACGCTTAATAACACAAAATTAAAATTGCAATGCCAAGTATTGATAAAGAGATGCAAACTAGCAAAGTAATAACCCTTACCTTGAAATGAATTCGGCTAGACCCGAAATTGGTGAGAATGCTGTCTTTTGATAAATTGAATTGAGTGATTATAATTAATGGGTTCATCCACTGTCCATCACCATGTATCTATTATTAAATCAATCTTAAGGGGGACACAGCTTAATCAAGTATGAGATCCATTCGTCTTCATGTTTATAAGTTGGGAGTGAATTAGTTTAACATTAATCTTAATAGTGTTATTTTGGATTTATTTGTGGTCCTAAGGAATGAATATAAGAAAATCTCTCTCTCCCTATGTTATGGGAAAATACCATAAAAAACTATGTATCTATTACGAGGTTAATGCACTTTTGGTCCCATAGGATACGCACCTGATTCATAATGGTCCCAAGTATTTCAGTTTTGGTCCCATATATTTTTTTCTTTACAAAAATAGTCCCAAATAATTCGGATAATTCGAAATTCATCCCATATTATCTAAAATCGTTTTAAAATTAACGGAGAAGTCACATTCTTTGCATGTGCTCTGCTATTAAGTCAAAATAACACAAAATCAATACAGAAAACACATACTTTGTGGAGATTACACCCAAAAAAAACTTACACAATCGCAAATCGTCGTCTTCTTCACCCGGGGAAATTGGGGAAACTTACCTAATAAGGTTGAACAGAAAAGGAATACGGGGAACTTCAACACGTGATTATGGTTTGAAAAGAGTTAAATTTCTTTTCCGAAGCATAATCAGGTTTTTAAGTTCCTCGTATTCATTTTCTGCACAACATTATTGGAGTAAATTTCCCCAATGAAGATGACAATGATTCATGACTGTGTATTTTGGGTGTAATCTCCACAATTGGGACTATTTTTGTAAAAAAAAATCTTTTGGGACTATTTTTATAAAGAAAAAAGATATGGGACTAAAACTGAAATGCTTGAGACTATTTTGAATCGGGTGTGTGCCCTGCTGGACCAAAAATGCAATTCCCTCTATCTATTACATTGTATAAAAATAACTTTAAATTATACGTATAATCTTGTAGTGATCAAACCACAACAGAATATATATACTCAAAATCATCAATTTAACAAAACCCTCAGTTATTTCCAGTAAGAATTTGGAGGCATATATATAATTAGAACCATAAGCAAACAGCAAATTAATCCTCAGAAACGCAATTGCAAATATAATCAGCATACGGCACTTGCATTTCATAGGAATCATCATCGGATTTTATTTAACATAAGCAAATATCACTTGCATTTCATCATCGGATTTTATTTAACACAAGCAAATATCCCACATACGGTCCGTTTAGACCCGTGCGAAGATTAAAAACGTGTTTACCTTTCCTGTAGCTGCAATGGACTAGCAATTCTTCATCTCTTCTTCTTGAACGTCTACATCTCCGGCATAGGCGTTGAAGAAGAGCGGCGTAGGCGCAGCTGCTTTTCTCTTTTTTATGTTACTTGATGTTTCACTCGAATGTTTGCTTCTTTCGTCTATTTTTATATTTTTAATATTTTAATTATCCTTTTATAAATTTTTTATTTGTTAGTTTTTTATACTTTTTATATATAATTCTAAATTAACTCATGTTTGGTTTTAAACTTATCAAAAAAGATATCTAATTCATTTACATAGATGCTTTTATCAACTTTTTTTTTTTTTTAAATTTTTACACTACTATAAATTTTTAATTAGTTTTTTATACTTTTAATTGTATATAAATTCAAATTTGAGTTAAAAAAAATTTAAAAGCATTTGAATGTGAATTTTCTTCTTCGATGCTATATATAAACACAACCCCAATCTGAAATTTTTGTTGTGTCACCCATCTTCGAAAACGTTATCGGAATAACAATACATTCCTTCTTTGGAGTTACAATGACTAGTTTTTGTTTAGCAAAGGAAAAAAATATGAATATGAATATTTTGTATGGATTTTGAGATTTTTATTTAGATTTCATAAATATATATAAAATGTGAAAATGACACATAAGCAAGTGACCTTGCTTATTTTTGCTTACATGTCATTCTCGCATTTGTAGTAGACATATAAGTCTTGGGATTATTTTATATATTCATTTTCTTTTAATTACACAATATTTTTATTATATTATTTTTCACTTAACCGATTCATAAAATGAAAATTTGAAGAAGAGCACTTTTATTGGCAGACGTAGAAGGATTTCCATACACACATCCTCATCAAAGGCGGCGTCGTGCAACCGCGGAACTTTCCAGGATGACATTGCTATTTCTCTCTTCAAATTCAGGTAAGATTGATAATTTAGATTAGTAGAATTCGTTTATATATATGACTTGATCTATCAAATAAGTTATAAAGATATTGAAATTTAATAGATGATTTAGTCTTGATTATTTATAGAACTATCCTATTCCTATTCAAAATTTTCTAAACAAATCCAATAACTATAAAAATAAAAATAAATATGCATATGATGATTAAAATATTATTGTATAAAAATGAAATGGATTAAAATTTCAAACAGTGTGAAAATTAAAATTTGATATGGATATAATTTGATTCTTCAAATAACAAACAAAATAATTATACAAAGAATTAATTTTTGTAACAAAAATTAAAATTTGAATAATTTATAATGTTTATATAGAAATTTTAAAATTAAAATTTTTATAATTAAAACTAAAATCTTAATTAATTAGAAATTTTTAACACTTATAAATTGAGATAGTAAATAATGAATTTATTTTAATTGTATTTATTTATGATCATGAATCATGAATTTATTTTAATTAGATTTATTTTATGTAATTAACTAGATTTATTTAAAATCGTGGTCTTTTTATATCATGTATACACATTTTGTTATTAGATTTCATGATATTTAATTTTTTAATAAATATAATTTTTGTTTTGATTTAATAGGTCAAAGCGTAAATCTTTGTATACAATCTAATATTTTTAAGTCTTTTTTCTTTTATAGTCATTTTTTTAGAAATAAAAAGAAAAAAAATAAAAAATGAAGGATAATGTGATATTGAATATGTTTAATAGGAAAAAGAAAATATTCTAGTCATAAATTGATTTAGTCGTATATATGACTTGATTTAAGTAGAATTCGTTTATACCGATATTGAAATCTAACAGAGATCTCATAAATTGATTTAGTCTTGATGCTATCATACTCATATCCAAAATTTTCTAAACAAACCCAATAATTTTAAAAATTAAAATAGATATACATACGATGATTAAGTTATTCTTATATAATTATAAAATAGATTAAAATTTCAAACAGTATGAAAATTAAAATTTAATATGGATATAATTTAATTCTTAAAATAACAAATCAAATAATTATACAAAGAATTCATTTTTGTAATTAAAATTAGAATTTGATTAATTTGTAATGTTTATATAGAGAATTTTAAAATTAAAATTTTTATAATTGTAAATTTTTATAGAAATTTTTAATATTTGTAAATTGAGGTAATGAATAATGAAATTATTTTAATTGTATTTATTTAATACCGTGAATCATGAATTTATTTTAATTAGATTTATTTTATGTAATTAATTAGATTTATTTAAAATCGTGGTTTTTTAGATTATGTGTTACACATTTTGTTAATTTAGATTTCATAATATTTAATTTGTGGGTAAATTACATAATGCAACACTTATAAGGGTAAATATTACATAGTGCAACACTAAAAAATTAAAATTACAAAATGCAATATTTTGTGGGTCTTTCACCTGCAATCATCAAATCATTCAATTTTAAAAAATATAAAAAACGTATTTTCCTCGTTTCTCTCACCACTCTTCCTCTCTTTCCTAATTCTCTCACCCTATTTCAAAATTCAAAATCTGAATCACCGACAATTCACCATGAAAACTTTGCTACCTCTCTGCTCCACAACTATCTCTCTTCAACCACTGGAATCCGGGCATCAATCACATCAAATCGCCGGAATCCATCACCTCTTTCCGGCGTCGATGCGGCGGAGGTCGCGACTGTGAGTGCGGCGAGTTACGGCTGTAGGTGATGGTTTCGATTTCAGGCGAGAAGCTTCGAATTGGTGCAAATTCCGGCGATAGGTTATTGGTGATTTCCATGGTGGATTCCGGAATCAGAGGTGGGCGACGACTGCTGACGTCGAATCGTCACTCGAAATTCGGTGGCGATTTGCAGCGAATGAGTGACGTACATGGCTGGTTTCTTCCATGGGTGGACCCACCGCCTCACCTCTTCACTCATTGTCCCGCTCAAATTCACGCCATAGCCGTTCCATGGATGTTTTGGGGATGTGTGCATTTTGTGTGTGTGATCTTAGTGTGTGTTTGTGTGTGTGTGTGGTGTGCTGTGTGTGTTTGTGTGTGTTGTGTGCTGTGTGTGTTGATGAGTGCTATTGTGTGTGTGCGCTGCTAGTGTTGGTATGTGTGTTTTGCTGTGTGTTGTGTGGTGTATTGTGTGTTGTTGTGTGCGTGTTTTTTTTTTTTAAATAAAATCCCAGTGTGTATTATTTTTAATAAAATTTTCTTGTTAAAGTTTATATTTTGTTGCAGATCTTGACGAGATGAAGTTGCAGATCTAAGTTTAAAGATAAAGATGAAGATTGTAAATTTTTTTTATATTGTAATTTTTGGTTTTGTGTTTGCAAAAAAATTAGTTTTGCATATTCAATGTTTTTTTAATTATATTCAAATTTTAGTTTTATGTTTGCATAAAAATTAGTTTCTCAATGTTTTTTGGTTTTTTATTTTTTGCATATTCAATATTTTTTAATTATATTCAGAATTTTGAATATATGGCTAATTGTTCTGAAATTTAAATTTGAATAAAATTAGAATCCGAATATTTGCATAAATCTGAATATATGGTCAATTGTTCTGAATTGAAGAATTACAATTAAAATTTGAATATGTATAAAAAACTAAATATATGACTAATTCAAAATTAAAATTAAAACAAATTTTAAATCACTATTTGGTAGTATTCAACAAATTATAACAAATTAAAATTAAATATATGAATATTCAACAACAAATTAGTAGTATTCATAAATTTACGCGTTGTATCCATTTTTTTTTTGTTGGGTATTCAGTATTTAAAATTTGCAGGATCCGAATATAAGTATATGAAAAAAATTGAAATCTAAATGTGTATAAAAAATTTAACAAATAAAAAATAATGAAATCTAAATCTGAATTAAACAAAATAAACAAAATTAAAAAAGGTAACCGAAAAAAGGTAAACAAAAATTCAAAATTGAAATTTTTTTATTGGTATTGATAACCGAAAAAAGAGAAAAAAAAAAGGAGAGATGAAGATAAGAAATAAATTCGCAACTATGATTCCATATTTTTTCGCTCCCAGGTATGTTACTATTTAGACAAATGCATGTTACTAATAAGCAAAATGTGTCTTTACATATATTCATTTGTTTTTGTAGAAATAATATTTTTTTTTCATACAATTTAATAATAAATGTGTGTTACTACAAAAAATATTATTTTTTTCATAAATACTTATGAGAAAATAATATATTTTCTTATTTTTGCTTCCAGGTATGTTACTATTTGACCAAATGCAAGTTACTAATAAGCAAAATGTGTGTTACAATGAGATTAAATGTTGTTTTCTTTACATATATTCATTTGTTTTGTATAGAAATAATATTTTTTCATACAATCTAATAATAAATGTGTGTTACTACAAAAAATATTATTTTTTTCATAAATACTTATAAGAAAATAATATATTTTCTTATAGTAACACACATATTGCTTTTGTGTTATATGAAAAATTATTTATTATATAAAAATAAATGAATATATATATATATATAAAGAACAACATTTCATAAGATTGTAGCACACATTTGCTAAGATTGTAACACACATTTGCTCTAATAGTAACATATATTTGCTCCTCAAATTTGTGTTACAATATGGGCAAATATGTGTTACTATAAGAGAAAATGTACTTTTATAAGAATAAGTATGTGTTTTTTAATTTAACCACCATTCCTTTAAATCTAGGTATATTGATTCATATATTAATACACTTTTTTACTATTTTATATATGTTATTATATAAAAAATAATTATTTCTATACAAATAAATAAATATTTATGAAAAACCAATATGTTTTCTTATAGTAACACACATGATTTTTCACTTATATTATGTTAAAAACTATTTATTCTATAAAAATAAATGAATATATGCAAAATAACAACTTTTTATAAGATTGTAACACAAATTTGCTCTAATAGTAACATATATTTGCTCCCCCAATTTGTGTTACAATATGTACAAATGTGTGTTATAATATGGGCAAATACGTGTTACTGTAAGAGAAAATGTACTTTTATAAGAATGAGTATGTGTTTTTTTAATTTAATCACAATTCTTTTAAATCTAGGTATATTGATTCATATATTAATATATTTTTTTATTATTTTATATGTGTTATTATATAAAAAATAATTATTTCTATACAAATAAATAAATATTTATGAAAACCAATATGTTTTCTTATAGTAACACACATGATTTTTCTCTTATATTATGTTAAAAACTATTTATTCTATAAAAACAAATGAATATATGCAAAATAACAACTTTTTATAAGATTGTAACACACATTTGCTATAATAGCAACATACATTTGCTCCCCAATTTATGTTACTATTTGGGCAAACATGTGTTACTATAGGATAAAATATATTTCTTATTTAAAATTAATTTTTTATTTATTTATTTTTATTATTTATAATATATTCTCTAATTAAATAACAATAAAAAATTTATGTATGAAAAAAAAAGAATTCTAAATTAATTAATAAATCTCCTTATAGGCTTTTATTTGTATACATGATCCATGATATTTGTGTGCACATGTGGTCCTCTTTTGTCTTAACATCCATGATTGGGTTAATTAATTGCGAAATCATTGTTTTCTTTTTTAAGTCACCGCCTCTTTTCTTAATTAAATGAGAAATTGCCGCGAACTTTGGTGGATACATGGATATGACCCATTTAATAATATGATATCATTTTATATCGTGAAACGTTTCATATAAATATTTGTGTATATACTTACAAATATTAATCATCCCATGACACATGCATCTATTATAAAAACTTAAGTTTCTTTTTCACAATTTAAAATAAAATATAGAACTATTAGTCACCCCATTATCAAATATTTGAAGGATATATGTTTGTTATTCTAATATTAGTTTTTCGAAATTTCTTTTGACGTCAGTGGCTCGACTTTTGATATTTGAATTTATGATTACGCTTATTTTATTATCATTTGAGTTATCTATAAAAATAGTACTACTTTATTTAAAAATTCAACTTATTAAAAGTTCGTGAAATTAATTTCATTAATATAGGTGCAGACACGCTATCATACGCGGCCCCATCATGTATTATTAAAATAAAGATTTGTAAGGGGAGTGTATAGAAAAAATAACAAAAAAGAGAGAGAAATGAGGAAGTGGGCGTTGGAAAAGAGAAAGAGAAGAGAGAAATGGTGAGAGGAAAAAACAAAAAGGAGAGAGTAATGGTCGGAAAAAAAAAAAAAAAGGAGAGAGAGTATGACATGACGCATAATTCTATAAAAATTAATTTATTAATGGGAAAAGTATTGTACTGATAATAACGTTTTGTGTTTTGAAATATTAGAATATGTGTTGTGTTTTGAAATATGAGCATTAAAAGTGTTGAATCTTGCAATAATTTTTTAATTTTTTAATATATACTATTTTTTGTTTTGATCTAATAGGTCAACGCGTAAACTTTTGAATACAAGATATTGAATATGTTCAATAGGAAAAAGAATATATTCTAATTACATTTAAAATTTTAGAGAGTTGTAGATATGAAGAAAACAAACCTAATTAAATTTATGAATTACGTCACAAGTGAGTTGGAGCCCATGCAATCAATAGAGAAGAAGCGGAAGGGGGCGTCAAAATGTAATCTCTCTTTCTACATCTTTTTTTACGCAAATTCTAGGATGCACAAGAGTGCATAGCATGCACTTTGATTTTAAGTCAATTTTGAATTTAATTTGATATTTTCATAAACATACAGTACACGCCGCACTGTGTATTTTTTGGTAATTGAGACATTAGCTAGTTGTTCTTGGGGTATTGCAGAAAATTATTCTTTGGGTATTAAGGAGTTGTTCTTGGTGTATAACTAAGTTATTCTTCGGGTATTCCAGACTTGATATTGGGGTATTAGTAGGTTATTCTTGGTGCATTATTTAGACTTGTTCTTGGCTTATTATTTATACTTGTTTTTGGAATATTATTTAGACTTATTTTTGGAGTATTATAAATTGTTCTTTGAGCATTACTCGTTTATTATTTATTTATTTATTTATTTATTTATTTATTATTCTTTGGACATTATAAATTATTATTTGGGTACTATACATTGTTCTTTAAGCATTACAAATTGTTTAAGTATTATAAATTATTCTTTGGGTTTATTCATTTATCAATTATTCATTTTATAAATTATTCATTGTGTATTGTAAATTATTCTTTGAGTATTACAAGATATTATTTGGGTATTATAAGATGCTCAATGGATATTATAAATTGTTCTTTGAGTATTACTCATTATTTAATTAAGGGTAACTTACAATTTGGTTCACTTCTGAGAGTCAACTTTAAAATAGGTTCATCAAAAAGTCAAACTTACAAATAGGTTCACCTGCACAAACGCACAAAATTCTTTGCACACGCGAACAAAATTATTTGCACAATAGGTAGAAAACATTCAGCACAACAGGCAAAAAATATCTTGCACACCAGATAGAAATTTATTTGCACAACAGACTAAAATTAAATTGCACAACAAGTCAAATAAATTTGCACAATTTATTAGTTTATAATTTTCAATTAGCACAAATATTATTTTTTATTTATTTTTAAATTTTATCTATTTTGAATTTAAATTAAATTGCACAAACGAAAAAATTACACTTTGCACAGAAAAAAAAATTATGCACAAGCGATATATTAACTTTGCACAAACAAAACATAAAATTTAGCACAGACCAACAACTAAACTGTGCACAATCACTCTCAAAAATTTAAACTTTGCACAAATACTAAATAATCTTTGCACAAAAGCAAAAAAAAAAAAAAAAAAAAAAAACTTCGCACAAAAACAATATTATGCTTTTCGTTACAAACAAAAACTCAAACTCTCTGCTCTTCATTAAATAGAGTAATACATAAATTACAACTCAAATTTTGCAAAATTCATCAAATTCTTGCAACGTGAAACCCTCCACTATAGAGATCAAATAAAAACATCATTGAGCTCCTCTATAAATCAATATCATCTTCTTCCCAGAAATCAACCTCCATTCCCGTCGCTATTGTTCCATGAAAGCTAACTTGCAATTACAATTTTTTTTTTTTTTTTTTAAAAACCTTCTTGCTACGCACCTGTAGAAATCAAACCCACCATAAACCTCTTTGCAACCCACATTTAGAAATTAACAAAAAAAATCAACTAAATAATACAAATATTCACTGTAAAAATTAAACCCACCACCAAAATTCTTGCAACCCACCCACCAAATCGAAAACCCCAAACTTCCCCAATTGAAAAACCCCCCAATTCAAAGACGTCACTTACTATCTCCTTCACCGTTGCCGGATCGAAGTTGCTGCCGCCTTCTCTTCAACTGTAGCCTCCTTCATCCTCTGAAATTGAAGTCGTCGTCCGAAGATACCACCATCTGGAAAACCACCACCACCGTCGTTCTCAAAGAAACAGACGCGCCCCCTCACTGTCGATAACGACAGGAGAGGGGCGGTAACGAGCTCGTCTCCCATCACGACGCTGCTGTTCGCATCTGTGCCGTTGTCGCCCCAGCGCCCGTCGCTCGCTGTCGCCTCTGTCTCTTCTTCTCTCTCTTTTTTCTCTCTTTTTTTCTCTCTTCTTCTCTCTCTTCTTCTCTACTCTCTCCACTTGCAGGTTTAAAAAGGTAAAAGTGAACTGATTTGTAATTCATTTGAATCCATAAACCAATTTTAAAGTGATACTAATATTATACACTCCTTTGTAATTTTTCCTTTAATTAATTATTTATAAATTATTCATTAATAAATTGTTCTTTGAACATTATAAATTATTATTTGTGTATTATATATTAATTTTTGGGTATTATAAATTCTTATTTGAGTATTAATCATTTGTTAATTACTTATTTAGTAATTATTCATTTATAAACTGTTCTTTGGATATTATAAATTAGTCTTTGCGTATTATATATATTTTTTTTAGTATTACAAATTGTTCTTTTAGGTATTATAAATTATTTTTTGGGTTTATTCATTTATCAACTATTCATTTATAAATTATTAATTGTGTATTATAAATTTGTTTTGGGTATTATAAGATGTTCTTTGGGTATTATAAGATGTTATTTGGATATTATAAATTGTTCTTTGAGTATTACTCGTTTATTAATTATTTATTTATTAAATATTAATTTATAAATTGTTCTTTGAATATTATAAATTATTATTAGGGAATTATATATTGTTTTTTAAATATTATAAATTGTTCTTTTGGTATTTTAATATGTTCTTTGCATATTACAAATTGTTCTTTGAGTATTTCCCGTTTATTAATTATTTATTTATTAATTATTCATTTATAAATTATTCTTTGGATATTATAAATTATTATTTTGAGTATTATAAATTGTTCGTAATTAGGTATTATAAATTATTTTTTGGGTTTATTCATTTAAAAATTGTTCATTGAGTATTATAAATTATTCTTTGGGTATTATAAATTATTTTTTGGGTAATATAAATTGTACTTTGAGTATTATTCGTTCATTATTTATTTATTTATTAATCAATTTAAGAGTGAAATGGTTGTCTCTACTGCTTTGCCATGCTCTACTCAGGGCATTCGGCTTTCTTGTGGGAGAAGTCCGAAGAGGAGGATAAGTGGTATTTGAAGCTCGAGGATAGACTTTTAATTGAAAAAAGTTACAATGAGTTTCTAGAAGATGACAGTAGCTTGCAAATACCATGTGACGATGAAAGTATTCTTCTGCTTCTTCATCAAACTCTAGCTCCGGTTTGATTTCATGATTTTCTACTTTTTCATGATTTTAGTTTATTAATGTCCATCATTCTTTTTCAAAGAAGATGGGGAGGGCTAAATTCATCCTTAATTTATGTTTCATCTTTTTATTTATTTATTTATTTATTTGTATCAAGGAATATACAGCTCTGCTCCATTTGGATACCTGCAGCTTACTGACTCATCACTCTGCCAATTCTTGTCAAAAGTTATGACAAGATTGCTCATCTGAATAAGCTGTGATTGAACTTGAATTGGTTTTCCTATTTTTTTTATTCGTTTTGTTTCTCTTGAATGTTTGTTTTGAATTAGTTCTTACATGTATATATATATGTTGAGGGGATGAACTCAACTGAAGATTGGTTCTTGTTAGTAATTCTGATGATATTATTCTCAAAATGGTCAATCATAATTAATGAAGATGTGTTGATGCAAAATCACGAACCAGATTGAAATCGGTATGCAAATTAACAATGTCTATCACTCATCTCTACCCTTAAATTTGGCTATCTCTACACTCTTCATCACTCCAAACCTCAGCCGTCTGTTGGAGTGTGGAGTCTAAATTGACTGAATCACGAGCCCTATAACTGGGTTTTTTGGGGCCCATTTTTTTTTTTTTTGCTTCGGCCCAATTGATCCTAATGGGCTTAGGGTTAGGGCGAATGTTGTTTATATATTGATATCCTCTTATTGTAATCCGTATCAGAAAATCATATAGTGAAAAACCTGGCTTGGCATCGCCTCCAGACGTAGTCGCAAGACGAACTGGGTAAACAAATCTCGTGTTATTCTTTTCGTTATCGTGTGCGTGCGTATAAATTCAAAACAACTGGTATCCAGAGCTGTGTGTTCGAAGGGAGCAGCCACGATGAACTATCAGAAGATTTCAATCAAACAGTTTGATGGATCGGATTTTGGGTTCTGGAAGATGCAGATCGAGGATTATCTCTATGGTAAAGATCTGTACGTGCCCTTAGAAGAGGAGGTGAAACCCGAAAATATGGAACAGAAGGAGTGGAATCTGTTGAACAGAAAGACGATGAGTGCGATACGCTTATCGCTGTCCATGAATGTAGCCTACCACACGACTAAAGCCAAGACCGCAAGGGAGATGCTGGAGATCTTGGAGGAGATGTATCAGAAGCCCACAACCGCGAACAAGGTTCATCTGATCAGACGGTTGTTCAACCTCAGAATGTCGGAGAGCACACCCGTGCAACATCTGAACGAGTTCAATATGATCATTGGACAGTTGTGTTCAGTCGAGATCGAATTCAGTGATGAGGTACTTGCTTTAGTTTTGTTATCTTCTTTGCCAGATAGTTGGGCCACCACAGTAACGACAGTTAGCGCTTCATCTGCTAAAGATAAACTGAAGCTTGACGAAGTGAGAGATCTGATGATCAGTGAGGAGGTTCGCAGGAAAGAGTCTGGATCTACTCCAGGGTCAGCGCTGAACACGGAGGAAAGGGGCAGATCGAAGAGTAGGAAAAGTCATGGCTGATCAAAGTCCAGAGGAAAGAGTCAATCTAAGAAAGACAAAGACTCAATTCAGTGTTGGAATTGTGACGAGTTTGGTCACTACAGGAACCAGTGTGCAGCACCCAAGAAAAACAAGAAGGGGCAGAACGAGAAGGGACAGAAGGAGACAGCAAACGCAGCCACATATGATGTTGAAGATGCGTTGGTCTTAAGTGTCAGTAGTCCGCTGGAATCGTGGGTGTTGGATTCTGGAGCATCATTCCATTCTTGCAGTGATGCTGAAATAATGGAGAATTATGTGTCCGGGGAATTCAGACAAGTCTACCTTGCTGATGATGAGCCCTTGAAGATCGTGGGAAAAGGAGATGTTCGGATATCCACACCAAACAGAACAACATTAAAGCTGAATGGTGTGAGGCACATCCCAGGATTGAAAAGAAATTTGCTTTCAATCGGGCAGCTCGATGTAGAGGGATACTCAGTGACTTTCGGCAGCAACAGTTGGAAGATTAGTAAAGGTGCTATGATAGTAGCGCGGGGAAAGAAGGAGGGTACGTTGTATACTACAATTAACTCCATGGACTGCATTGATCTCGCAGGAGCTACGACTAATGTTGATTTGTGGCACTGTCGGTTGGGTCACATGAGCGAGAAAGGAATGAAGGTAATGTGTTCGAAAGGAAGACTTCCTGGGCTAAAATCTGTTGAAGTTGGTATATGTGAGGATTATGTTTTCGGGAAATAGAGAAGGGTCAGTTTCTCGAGAGGTGGCAGAACCTTGAAGGCAGAAAAGCTGGAGTTGGTGCATAGCGATTTATGGGGACCAGCGCCTGTGAAGTCTCTTGGTGGTTTGGAGTATTACATGACCTTTATCGATGACTCCACTCGGAAGGTATGGATTTATTTTCTGAAAAATAAAACTGATGCATTTGATACTTTTAGGAAGTGGAAAGCCCTTGTAGAGAATGATACGGGGCTGAAAGTAAAGTGTCTTCAGTCCGACAATGGAGGTGAATATGAACTCCGTGAGTTCAAGGAATATTGTGCTAAGAATGGGATTCGCATGGAGAAGACTGTGAGAGGAACTCCCCAGCAGAATGGAGTTGCAAAACGAATGAACAGAACTCTGAATGAGCGAGCTAGATGCATGAGGCTAAAGAGTGGGCTGCCTAAGATGTTTTGGGCAGATGCAGTAAACCCAACAGCATTTCTAACTAATAGAGGTCCATCAGTTCCATTGGAGAACAAAATACCCGAGGAAGTATGGACAGGAAAAGAGGTAAATCTGTCTCACTTGCGTGTCTTTGGTTGTGTTGCTTATGCTCATATTAGTTCTGTTGATAGAAGTAAGTTAGATGCTAAATCTGTTAAGTGTACGTTTATTGGTTATGGTGGCGATGAGTTCGGTTATAGACTCTGGGATGAGAATAACCGAAAGATCATTCGCAGTAGAGATGTGGTTTTCAATGAACAGGTTATGTACAAAGACAGTTTGGAGGCATCAAATTTTGACAAGACCAATACCCAAGAAATCGAGTTAGACGTCTCAAACTCGAGTGGGAGTAAGAAGAGTCAGAATGAAGAAGAGAAGGTTCTTATTGAAGAACCAATGACCCCACCACCACTGGAAAATCCGCTGCAGAGACCAGTTAGAGAGCGACGTGCGCCTGAAAGGTATTCGCCCTCTAACTACTACTTGTTACTTACTGATGGTGGTGAACCTGAGTGTTATACAGAGGCAGAGCAGAATGTAGATGGACGGAAATGGAGAGTTGCAATGGATGACGAGTTAGCTTCTCTTATGCTGAATGGCACTTGGAAACTCGTTGAACTCCCAAAGGGCAAGAAGGCTTTGCACTGCAAGTGGGTCTATAGAATTAAGAATGAAGCTGATGGTAGCAAACGCTACAAAGCCCGACTAGTTGTCAAGGGGTTTGAACAGCGACATGGTATTGACTATACTGATGTCTTTACTCCTGTTGTGAAACTAACCACTATTCGAATGGCGTTGAGTATGGTAGCTGCAGAAAACTTGATGTTGCATCAGATGGATGTGAAGACGGCATTCCTCCACGGTGACTTGGAGGAGGAGTTATACATGACACAGCCTGAGGGGTATGTAAAGAAGGGAAAGGAGCAACTTGTGTGCAAGTTGAAGAAGAGCTTGTATGGTCTAAAACAAGCTCCAAAGCAGTGGTACAAGAAGTTCGACAACTTTATAATGGAGATTGATTACCAAAGATGCCACGCTGATCATTGTTGCTACTACAAGAGGTTTGACAATAGCTTTTTTATTCTCTTGCTATATGTTGATGATATGTTGATCGTAGGAGCTGATGCAAGAGAAGTACATAAGTTGAAAAGGCAGTTGTCAGAACGGTTCTCCATGAAGGATCTTGGAGAGGCAAAGCAGATTTTGGGCATGAGGATTGAACGTGATGAGGCGACGGGAATTGTGTATCTTTCGCAAGCTAGTTACATTCAGAAGGTCTTGGAAAGATTCAGCATGTTAGAGTTAAAGCCTGTGAGTGTTCCACTGGGCAGTCAGTTCAAACTTTCAAGGAAGGAGTCACCAAGGAACAAGGAGGAACGTGCTCAAATGATGGGGGTACCATATGCCTCAGCAATTGGTAGCATCATGTATGCCATGGTGTGTACAAGACCTGATATTGCTCATGCAGTGGGAGTTGTAAGCCGGTTCATGGGTGATCCGGGCAAGCAACATTGGGAAGCAGTGAAGTGGATCCTGCGATACTTGAGAGGTACCACAGACAATGCTCTATGTTTCAAAGGCAAGAATTTGGCGCTGGTGGGTTATGTGGATGCAGACTTGGCATCAAATGACATCGATAGGAGAAGAAGTACAACCGGGTATGTTTTTACTTATGGCGGTACTGCTATATCTTGGACTTCTAAGTTGCAGAAGGTTGTTGCATTGTCCACTACGGAGGCAGAGTATGTAGCTGTGACAGAGGCAAGTAAAGAGATGGTGTGGTTGCAGACACTCTTTGGGGAACTTGGGAAGGAGCATGAAAATAACACTCTTTTCAGTGATAGTCAAAGTGCTATATTTCTTGCAAAGAATCCGGCGTTTCACTCAAGGACAAAGCATGTTGAGTTGAAGTATCACTACATCCGTCATCTTTTGGAAAGGAAGATCTTGCAGCTTATGAAGATACTTGGAGATGAGAATCCAGCGGGCATGTTTACTAAGGTGGTGACCTTAGAGAAGTTGAAGCTATGCATAACTTCAATTGGCCTTGGAACTTGAAGATAAGGCTAGGCGATGCCAGGTGGATAAGGGAGGAGAAACAAGAAGATATGGTTACATGGACGATTTAGTCTCCGAGTGGGAGATTGTTGGAGTGTGGAGTCTAAATTGACTGAATCACGAGCCCTATAACGGCCCATTTTTTATATTTTTTGGGGCCCATTTTTTTTGGAGTGTGGAGTGTGGAGCCCAATTTTTGGGGATTTAGCCCTATAACGGCCCTAGATTGTTGGAGTGTGGAGCCGAATTTTTTGGGGCCCATTTTTTTTTTTTTTGCTTCGGCCCAGTTGATCCTAATGTTGTTTATATATTGATATCCTCTTATTGTAATCCGTATCAGAAAATCATATAGTGAAAAACCTGGCTTGGCATCGCCCCCAGACGTAGTCGCAAGACGAACTGGGTAAACAAATCTCGTGTTATTCTTTTCGTTATCGTGTGCGTGCGTATAAATTCCTAACACCGTCTCTCATCCTCCATGCGCATACTTCCTTTATTTTCATCCAAAGCTCAATGCTTACAGGTTTCTAGATAAGAGCTTTGAGGAGCTCATTCATTTGATAGATCAACCCAATCCAACATAAATTATTTCCACTTGATGCATTTATTTTGTGGATAGTGATGACTTGTTGACAGCAAGATCCCTAATTAGATTCAAATTGGTGTGCAAATTGTGGCTCACTTTAATCTCTAGCCATCAATTTTCAAGTAGGCACACTCTACATTCCCTCCTCCTCTCTCTCAAAGGGACATCAGACTACTTTTACCTTCAAAGTAGCTCCAATCTCAAAAAATTGGTGCCATATTACTTCCCTGTTGGACCGATAACTATACAGAGTTTTTCCAATGGTCTTATTTTGTTGAGGAAATTTGCCATGTTTACAACCCAACTACTAACCACTCCAGAAAAATCTTGCTCAACACTAATGTCTGTTTTGGGACTAAACTTAGCATTCGATCCTCTAGAATCAAGATTATTTGTGTTAGGGCCACTAGAATGAGGTCCCCTAGTTTGTGGCGGAGGAGATGCCAAATTGATGGAGTTTTTGAGCTGCAATCTGTTTTGAGTATCGTTAGGGGAGAGGATGAAGAAGATTTCATGTTACTACAATTTGCAAAATAATTTTGTCAAATAGCTTATGGATTTTAGAGTGGAGACATTTTAGCAGGACGGTTGTGTTCATTTTGATTCTGATGCCACTATTCAATTCATGGAGACTCTAGCTCCTGTTTGAATTCTATTCTTAATGATTAATTTGGCATGCTTTTCTTCTCTGCTTTCGTTACTACTCCATATTGATGTTCGTTATAGTTGTGGGGACAGAAGTTTTCATCTCTTGATGCCTGGCTCATGAAATTTAAACTGATATGCTCGTTGGATCTAGTCGCATCATATGGGTGAACAATCTCTAGCATTTTCCTCATTCACAGCACTCCGTTGGTTTGGGTTAAGCAACTAATTGAGCTGTAGTGGTATGTTGCACGTGGTTTTATCATATTTTGTTGTTAATGAGAAATAAGAATTTCAGAATCCTCCACTAAAATATTTACTCTTCCTCCAATAAAACATTCAAGAAAAACAAAACTAATAAAAAACAGAGGAATCAATACAAGTTTAGTCAATTCACAAGAAATTTGAAAAAGAAATCAAATTGAAGCTAGAGTTTGATGAAACAAATGAATACTTTCTACCTCACACCCTATTTGTAAACTTAGAAGCTCATTGTAAGTTTTGTCAAGAAAATTGTAGGCAATAATCTTTCTAAGAGGGATAACTAGAATCAACAGAGTGCTCGTCTGCGGGACTAATCTCAACACATAAGACAATTGTACAAGAAAAGGGAGTCTATCATCGTGCTTCAACGACCACTTATCATCCTCTAATTCCCACAAGAATGCCGAATGCCCTGAGTGGAGAGAGCGGATCAGGGCAGAGTAGTAGAGACAACCATTCCACTCTTGGATCGATTCACCATAAGCCATTCTTTCAGGCGTTTCAACAATGGGATTTGTGAAAAACCTTACAACATTCTTGTCAATATCAATGCAGTAAAGGGATCTATGTCCATGTCTAGTGTAATTTATTCCGTAGATGTTGTTGTTGCAGTATGTGTTATTGAAGAATAGCAATATTGAAGAAACAGTGATTGACTCCATGCCAGCCTTCCATGTTCCCTTCTCTGAGTCGTAAACCTCCATCTTGTAATATTTCCTATCCGAAAGGGATGCCTCGCTGGTCCCCCAAATGCAAACAACCTTGTAATGAAGAGATTTGGAAGGATCAAACACTAAATGAAGCATATTAACGCAATAGGAGGAGGAGCCGGTGAGAGAGACGAAACATATTTTTCTTGATTGCTTTGTGATGGGATTGCAAACATGGAAATAATTATCACTGCACCTATACAAAATCACCAAACCATTGCTAGAGCTAAAGATTTTGCGATATCTGCAGGGAATGCTAAAAGGAATCAACATCGTCGGCTTCATTGTTAGATTGAAGTGGCACAATCTCTGTTCTGGTGTCGTAAGGATGACACACGGCGGGGGTTGGTGGTGGCGGAGGGTGTGGAGACGCCGAAAGTGATCGGAGGAGATGAGGGAGAGCCACTGTTTGCACACTGTTTGGAATTTAATTACTGATTTTATTGGCAGGCGGAGAAGGATTTCCATGCACACATCCTCATCAAAGGTGGCGTCGTGCAACCGCGGAGCTTTTCCGGTAGCAACAACTCTGCCTCCGGCAGATGTCAGAGCTAGTTCTCTCTTCAAATTCATGAGAGAAGAATTAATTGGTAACGATTGATCATTTAGATTAGTAGAATTCGTTTATATATGATCTACCAAATAAGTTATAAAGATATTGAAATATAATAGAGATCTCATAAATTTGATTTAGTCTTTCATTATTTATACAGCTATCCTATTAATATTTAAAATTTTCTAAACAAACCCAATAATTTTAAAAATAAAAATAGATATGTAAGGTGATTAAATTATTTTTATATAAATATAAAATAAATTAAAATTCCAAACAGTGTGAAAATTAAATTAAAATTTGATATGGATATGATTTGATTCGTAAAATAATAAACCAAATAATTATACAAGAATTGATTTTTGTAATAAAAATTAAAATTTGAATAATTTGTAATGTTTATATAGAGAATTTTTTTATAATTAAAACTAAAATCTTAATTAATTAAATTTTTTTAATATTTGTAAATTCAGATGGTTAATAATGAATTTATTTAAGATCTTGAATCATGAATATTTATATTAATTAGATTTATTTTTTGTAATTAATTAGATATTTTTAAAACGTGATGTTTTTAGATCATGTGTTACACATTTTTTTTTTACGGACATGTGTTACCCATTTTGTTAATTTAGATTTTTTGATATTTGATTTTTTAATAAATATAATTTTTATTTTGGTTTAATAGGTTAACGATTAAATCTTTGAATACAACCTTTTTTTTCTCTTTTTTTTGTCATTTTTTCAGAAATAAAACAAGGAAAAATCCTAAAAATTAATGAAGGATGATGTGATATTGAATATGTTCAATAGGAAAAAAATAATTCTAATTACATTTATGATTTTAGAGTGTCATAGATAACTAGAAAATATGGATAAAAAAGAGTAAGTCTCCTGTGCACCAATTACACGGTGCAACTCTAGTTCATTTTTAAAAAGTTAAACAGTTTATAACTAAAAAGTTAAACAATTTATTACTGAAAAATGTATCTTTTATAGTTTAACTTTTCAGTAATAAACTGTTTAACTTTTCAGTAATAAACTGTTTAACTTTCCAGTTATAAACTGTTTAACTTTTTAAAAATGAACTTGAGTTGCACCGTATAACTAGTGCATATAAGACTAATCCGATAAAAAAAACCCCAATTAAATCTATGGATTACTCGAGTGAGTCGAAGCTAATCCAATAAATAAATAAGAAGCCGAAGGTGGCGACAAAATGCAATCTTTCTTCCTATATCATTTTCTCATAGACAGACAGGACGAGATTTGTATTCTTTTTTAATAATGAGAGCTTTAATTCCCGGAAAAAGTTTTATTTTGGAAAAAAAAAACACATAGAAAGTTATATTTAGGAGAGAGAATAAGTTTATTCTAAATTTTAAATATAAATTGAATTGCAAAAATTATTTACTAATTTTTTTTATTAAGAGTAGTTTAAATATTATTTTAGGCTAAATATTTTAAAATTATAAAAATGGATATCCATATTATGGATGTTTAGCATCACCCAAAACATATATACAATCTAGACTAAATTAATTAATGTCTTTCGAAAAAAAGAAAAAAAATATTGTCTTGAATATTCTTGTGTTTGGTTATTAAGTCAAAATTAAATTGAAGTTAACCTAAAATTCATTAGTGTATAGATGCACCCAAAAATTAAACTTTAAAAATATATAAATATGATGCAAAAATTATTAAGAAAAAATAAATGAGGAATAGGAGATCTTGTAATATTATCCATATAAATGTGGTATTTAACTATTTACACATAAATTATGGGCACGAATATAATTTTTATTTACTAAATATTCAAAAAATTTACAAAAGGAAACAGATCACCTAAAATATATATATACAATCTAGACTAAATCAATAATAATTTTCCTTCAAAAAATTAATTAATTTATATTTTTGCCGTATCTCTGATATCTTGAAACGTATACTCTTACATATTTTGCAAAAATTTATCAATCATTGTTACTTAAAACAACTCCGTAGCATCCCAATTTTCCTACATTTTAAAAGTTTTGACAAAGATATATATAAATTTTAATTTGAAAGAATTAATTTGAAGTTAAATAACGTAAACAATTAAAAAATCAAAGCAAATAAAACTAAAATCAAAATCAACAAAATTTAAATGAATAATTAATCTATTTTATATTTATATAAGGATAATTCATTTTATGCATATTTATTCATATTTTTTAAATTATTGGATTTGTTTAGAAAACTTTGGGTTTTTTTTTTATCGATAAACCTTAGTAGTTAGTAGTTAGAAGTTAGTTAAACAAATACACTCATATATCTCCAAGCCAACCTTATATCTCCCTCATATTCGTTCCCAAAGAGAATCGAACCCGGGTCACTCTCTCAAATGAAAAACTCGGTGGCCAGTTGAGTAGAAAATTTTGGGTATGAATAGGATAACTCTATAAATAATCGACTTAGATCAATTTATGAGATCTCTATTTAAATTTCAATATTTCTCTGTGACTTATCTAAAGTAGATCAAGTCATATATAATTGAATTTGAATTCTACTAATCTCAATTACAGATACGTTGTATATTTTGCGAAAAAATTATCAATCGTTACCACCTTATACAACTCTCAATTCTTCTCTCATGAATTTGGAGAGGGACGTAGCTCTGTCATCCACCGGAGGCAGAGTTGTTGCCACCAGAAAAGCTCCTCGGTTGCACGACGCTGCCTTTGATGAGGATGTTTGCATGGAAATCCTTCTCCGCCTGCCAATAAAATCAGTAACAAAATTCCAAACAGTGCAAACAGTGGCCTTCCCTCATCTCCTCCAATCACTTCCGCCGACTCCACACCCTCCGCCACCACCAACCGCCTCCGTGCATCATCTTCAGGACAGTAGAACCGGGCTTTTGCCACTTAAATCTAAAGACGGAGCTGACGACGCTGATTCCTTTTAGCATCAACATTCCCAGAAACAACTCTGACTCCACAATCTTTAGCTCTTGCAATGGTTTTCTGTTGCTGCAGTACTATCATAATTGTTGTCACGTTTACAATCCCATCACAAAGCAATCAAGAAAAATATGTTTATCTTGTACTGACTCCCCCTATTGCGTTGAGATGCTTCATTTAGTCTTTGATCCTTCCAAATCTCTTCATTACAAGGTTATTGGCATTCATACAAGACTAAGCCCTTTTATTCTACACATACTTTGAAATTTTATTATGCTTTTTAATTAATTCCTTGTGACGTGTTCTTATTTCATATATTGAGTTTTTCGTATTACTTGGTTGCATGTTCAGGAATTTTTGTAATTAATTTAGTAATGGTTGCTACGTTAATTTACATTTAATTCTACAGGTAGAATATAAACTATGATCCGTAATTGTTATAGGGTATATTCACGAGTAACACATAGTGCACCATTCACTAGGGGTAATACGGATCTGGGTTATGTAAAGCGAACGTTTCGTATTTTGCAGTCCAGTCTTTCTATTATTTTTTGTGGTTGAATGCATTTAATAAATTAAATCTAGTGAGCGTCTCACTTAGGTTGTTTGATTAAATAGGGTTAGTTAACGAGCGTGTCGTAACTAGCTAATCTTAAGAATTAATTTGGTTTAACTGAGTGTCTCGTTATTCTAGGGAAGAGATTTGAGATTGGAGTAAGACTAGTACAGGATTAATTAAGATAATATAAATTGTGGGGTACTGAACTTAGGATTGGAATATAGTTTCTCTTTCTTGATCTTAATTATATTTTATTTCGTTCTCTTTTATTAGCATTAATTTAGTGATAGTTTTATTAGTTACAAACCAAACCCCCCTTTTTATTAGTCTTTCACTAATATAATAAATTCACAAATTGATTTCCTGCTCCCTGTGTGATCGACCCGTACTTGTCATTGCTACTAGTTAGTGGAGTTGAGTTACGGATTATATTTTGCGTGCCTCGACAGCACGGTCACCGCTCGAACTCTGGTTGCTAGAACTCCGCTACCTTCATCTTCGAATCAGAAGGAACAAATTTTTCTGCTCTTCTTTTCCTTTCAGTTTATTCCAATTGAATAATTCCAATCTATGCTATGAAATGGCCGAAAGATTAACTCATTATGGAATAAGTTCAAATCTAGTCAGCTATTTTTCCGGTCAGCAGCGGCAAACATTGATGCGTGGTCCGAATGGCCTTCGCTTACCCTATTTTGGGTGCTTTCATCAAGACTAATTTTTGGGCCGGTATCGTTCGTTTATTGTTGCCTCTACTCTAGATCTTGGTTAGTTTGGCATATTTGGTTATGATATGTTTGGAAACAGAGGATTGAATGTATTATTTTTTGTATTTTTGGAAGCGGTGAACGTGTGAACAACATTTCGATTTATTCAATTTCTGGCTGTTGGAGGTTAGCAATATATGTATGATTGTTGGAGGTGACTAGTATGAAGCAATATGTGTATGATTGTTGGAGGTGAGTAGTATGAAGCAATATGTGTATGATTGTTTTTTTAGATCAATTAGATGAATTACATAAATTAGAATGTGTTAGATTATTTTTCTGGAAATGGTGACCATATCAATTAGATCTGTATAATTTTTAAAAATGGTGGCCACTATGTGTATGATTAATCTGTATATTTTTGTTTTAATTTGTTAAATTTTGATTAAATAGTATAGACACAATAAGATTAGTACAGTACAAACCACTATTTTACAGACAATTATTCAATAATGTACATGTGTCTACTTGAAAATTTGGTCGGCCGGCCAGCCGGCTGAAAAATTCAAATAAAAAAGCACAGTAATAACTATAGTAAAATAAATAGTGCAATAGAACAAACACATATTGTACTATTGCCCACCAGAATTAGCTAATTATGCAATTTGACAGCTACAATACACGTTCTAGCATGAACATTATGTAATGTCACATCACTTGCACTTTTGTTCAGTGCATTCAATGCACATCCATCATTCGCAGTACAATTATATGTACTATAGTACAATACTATAGTTAAAAGTACACACATACGCTCAATAGTACAATGATACATGTTTTTTGGTTTTTTTGTTTGTTCAATGTTGTGAGCTATCAACTTATTCACATCAATGTCAATTCCGTCTAGCTGTTTGAACAATAACTATGAGTTTTGTCTGACAAAAAGTTAAGCCTAAACTTGTCCTAGGATTGTGTTGTCAAATCAATAATTAATGCAGATTTTTTTTT
>JAPKLY010001766.1:0-28509 GCA_026898435.1 Prunella vulgaris
ATTCCCAATAAATAACTCATTCAATACATCCATGGAAAATCCTAAAATATCATAATAAATAATCATAACATTTTTTTTTCAATAGTATTCACTTAGCACATTCCAAGGATTCACACAAGTAACATAATAACATGTTTCGATAATATTCACATGTGAATTAAACTTATTCTAACATCATTCAACACATAAGACATCAATTAAATCATGCAATATTACCTAAATAAATCATGTACAGCAGCTGGTACCTAAAACTAACGAAAACAGCCTGGGTGTACTCATCAGAACAGGGTCTGTATGAAAACAGTCCATTAACTAATACAAAATCCATTTTCTCTAATACTATTATCTTGCCATACAACTTAAGACCTCTAACTACTCAAATAAATCATATTACACATAAAATAAAAACTTGCCACGAAAATCCACTTTTGAAAAGCATGAAAAGCTCGTAAAACAAAGTTATAGGACTACTTTCAAGCTGAAATTTAAAACGATTTTGGTCCAGGTTCATGATTGAAATAACTTAATATTTTATGGCTAATAAACTGCCAAAATTTCGAAAATAGGCTGGGCATAAAATTGGTATTTTTTTTAAAACAAGAATTTTGAGGACTAGAATCACATAAACGACTAAAATCAGTTCCTTGACTTCTACTAGGTAAAAACTCACGAAAATTGGTCAAAATGAATCTTAAATCATGGCAAACATTCTGGTAAAATTTCATAATTTTTGGAGTTATAAAACTTAACTTATCGATCATGCAAACTAAGGACAATAACTAATTTCTTAAGAACAATTAAAAACATAACTCAAGACTTAACCATGAATAAAATTTTAGACCATCAGCTGCCAACTAAATAAATAAATTCATCAACTTAACTCCTAAAACTCATGCAAATTAACACATAATCATAATAATAATAATAACTCATAAAAATCCAAATTAAAATCCCATAATTCATCAAACCATAATAAATCCTAAATCAACCATCTACATGCCCATTCAATCAATGAAATAAAACATGCATACGTCTAGTCTTGTGGCAACCATAAGTGCCGAAAACTTTAATAAAAATACTTGCAAAACTTAAAGTAAAGTCTACTTGGTTTTTAATAAAACTTCAATCCATTAACTTCTTCTTTAACTCGCATCACATCCACCTTCCTCCGCATAGCCAATCTCATCATCTTACTCTTGAAAATCTGAAAATATAGGGGTGAGCAATTATAAAATAATCACTCTGTGGGGATAGTTTAGTTCGAAGTCTAAATATAAAGGACACATAAACATGTAAACATACCCCCCGTTCTTAACATTTTGATACGCCTCGCGTATCCATACTTTTTGTACTATCTGAGTACCATATGCATTATCTGAATGCCTTTAACATAGATTGATGATATATGATCATCCATAACATATTTGGCACATAAACACGTCAATGCATCAAACTAAACATTTAAAAATCGAACTAGAAGTTACCACTTTTCACCGTTTAAACCCCCACCTTTTCTTGTCTTGAAAATAAAGAAGTGTTTTACATTGGCTTGCTAATTCCTTGCTCTATGAAACTCTTGAAAACCTGCCCTCCTCTCTACCTCTACATGCTGCTGAAAAACTGGTCCTCTAACTTCATAATTGCCGGATTTTGGGTGTTATGGTGGCTGCCGATTTCCTAGGGTGTCTAAGGGTCTTGGGGACTTGATCAATACATATTTATAGAGTTGGAAAAGTAGGGTTTGGGGCTCCATAAGGCCCTTGGCCGAAATCTTAGAGGAAAGGCAAGAAAACTGGCCCATAATCTTAGTGTATCTATTTCCATACTTGGCTAGTTATTTCCTTATTTAACAAATCCTTACCATCTCTTTATTCTTGTGATACTTAACCTTCAAGCATACAATTCTCTTTCATAAGAGTATGACTTATTTCCATAAATAAGGATACTAGAAATCAAAGTCTTAATGCTCTATAATTTTCGAAAATTCGTTAGTGTATAAGACTCCTATTTTACGAAAATAATAATAATATTATCCCAAATATTATTTAATCCTATTCTTGGTCAAAACTTCATAAAGTCAAGTCCCTAAAATAAATTCCTCAAATACTAACATACCCTTAATGAATTAATACTTAAGGAAATACTATTCTTAGAGGACTAATACTATAACCTCAACAATAATACTTCTCTTCCTTACTCTTCATAAAATTCGAACTTAATACTTCTTAAGGGTCCAATTAACACTAATTGGGACAACTAATACTAAGCAACCAATTAAGAAATACTAAGGCATAGCAACTTAAAGGACTAAACCTTGAACTCTCTAAAACTCACGCCCAAAACAAAAGTAATTAAGGGTCTAAAAGCTGCTGCCTATGCTGGGTGTTACAACCTCACCACCTTTAAAAAATTTCTTCCTCGAAAATGCTAACTTACCTTGCAAAACAAGCTCGAGGTATTTAGCTTTTAAATCCTCTTCCTTTTCCCACGTCGCTTCATCAACTCCATGTCGATTCCAACTTACCTTAATGAAGTTAACCTCTCGATTCCTCAAACTATGAGTCTTCCTACCCAACACTTCAACGGGTACTTCCTCGTAAGCTAAGTTCTTATCTACTTCCAAAGATGAATAATCTAATACGTGACTAGGATCACGTATGTACTTCCTCAACATCGAAACGTGAAAAACGTTGTGAACGGCTGCAAGGCTTGGGGGCAAAGCTAAGCTATAAGCTAAACTCCCAACCTTCTCTAGGATCTCGAAAGGTCCTATAAAACGTGGTTGCAACTTCCCCTTGCGTCCGAAACGAACAACTCCTTTAGTTGGTGAAACTTTCAAGAACATATTCTCGCCTTTCTCGAAATGTAGGGGCTTCCTACGCTTGTCGGCCTAAGACTTTTGACGATCTTGGGCAGCCTGTATCCGCTCTCGGATCTTCTCAATCACCTTGACCGTTTTCTTCATGATTTCAGGCCCTAGAATACGTCGTTCGCCAACTTCATCCCAATACAAAGGAGATCTACAACGTCGTCCATACAAGGCTTCGTATGGAGCCATGCCAATCGTCGCTTGATAACTATTGTTGTATGCAAACTCCACCAAAGGTAAGTACGTCTCGCAATTAACTTCAAAGTCTAGAACATAAGCCCGTAACATGTCTTCAAGTGTTTGAATCATCCTCTCGAATTAACCGTCCGTTTGTGGGTGATACGCCGTACTAAGGTTCAACTTCGTGCCCACGGCCGATTGCAAACTCCTCCAAAATTGCGACGTAAAACGTGCATCCCTATCCGAAACAATTGAAACGGGAACTCCATGCAATCTCACTACTTCTTGGATATAAACTTGAGCAAGTTTATCCATACCCCACGTCATCTTCATAGGAAGAAAATGAGCCGACTTGGTTAGTCGATCCACAACAACCCATATTGCTTGATTCCCTTTAATCGAACGGGGTAATCCCATCACGAAGTCCATGGAAATGTGCTCCCACTTCCATTGAGGTATCTCTAACGGCTTCAACAATCCGGATGGCCTTTGATGTTCCGCCTTAACTTGTTAACAAGTTAAACACTTCTCCACGAAATTGGCAATGTCGCCCTTCATGTTCCTCCACCAAAATATAGTCCTTAAGTCCCTATACATCTTGGTTCCACCGGGATGAACCGTATAAGGTGTACAACAAGCTTCCTCCATTATTTCCCTCTTCAAGTCTTCATCATTCGGCACACATACCCTATTTTTGAACAAGAGTGCTCCATTTGCGTCGATCATGAAGCCCTTATTGCCTTTCGTCTCAACTCGCTTCTTCAACTTAATTAGGGCAGCGACCTTGCCTTGCTTCTCGACGATTCGTGTACAAAGAGTGGGCTTAACCGTCAAGGCTGCAATGATGGAATTAACGCCTTTGGGTGCTTCGATCACCTCCAACTTCAAACGCTTGAACTCCTTCACTAGCTCGTCTTGGCTTGTGAAAGAATAAATTGCGCCTCCCTTTCGGCTAAGTGCCTCCGCGACCACGTTCGCCTTGCCCGGATGATAGTTGATTGTGCAATTGTAGTTCTTGACTAACTCTAGCCAACGCCTTTGCCTCATGTTCAACTCCTTTTGCGTGAAAATATACTTGAGGCTCTTATGATCGGTGAATATCTCACACTTAGTACCATAAAGATAATGTCTCCATATCTTCAATGCATGAACAACAACTGCTAACTCAAGATCATGCGTAGGATAGTTCATCTCGTGCACCTTCAATTGCCTTGATGCGTACACTACGACTTTCCCATGTTGCATCAAAACACAACCTAGCCCTTGCTTCGATGCGTCACTAAAGATAACGAAACCTTCCATAGGATCGGGAATAATAAGGACTGGAGCCAAAACTAACTTGTCCTTCAACTCTTGGAAACTCTTCTCGCATACCTTGGACCACACGAACTTCTCTCCTTTGCGAGTCAACTTGGTCATTGGTGAGGCTATCTTTGCAAAGCCTTCGATAAAATGCCTATAGTATCCCGCCAAACCGAGAAAGCTATGAACCTCGTTCACATTAGTTAGAGCCTTCCACTCTCTCACGGCTGCAACCTTGGATGCGTCTACTTCAACTCCTTGGGTTGTGATCACATGGCCTAAAAAGTTCACTCGGTCTAACCAAAATTTGCATTTGGTAAACTTTGCAAACAATCTTTCTTGGCGCAAAACTTCTAGAACCGTCCTCAAATGCTCTTCATGTTGCTCCTTACTCCAAGAATAGATTAGAATGTCGTCAATGAACACTATGATGAACCGATCTAAGAAAGGGTGAAAGACACGATTCATCAAGTCCATGAAGACAGCTGGTGCGTTGCTCAAACCGAACGGCATCACCACGAACTCGTAATGCCCATAGTGTGTGCGAAAAGCAGTCTTCGCCCTATCTCCTTCTTTGATCTTCAATTGGTGATAACCTGATCTCAAGTCAACCTTTGAGAACACACTCGCTCCCCATAGTTGATCGAACAAGTCTTCAATCCTAGGCAACGGGTACTTGTTTTTTATCATGAGCCTATTAAGCTCTCGATAGTCAATGCACATCCTCCACGATCCGTCCTTCTTCTTGACGAACAAAACTGGCGCTCCCCATGGTGAAACACTTGGTTGGATGAATTTCTTATCCAACAACTCTTGCAATTGTATCTTTAACTCCTTGAGTTCCTTTGGCGTCATTCGATAGGGTGCTTTCGAAATTGGGGCAGCTCCCGGCACTAGATCGATCGTAAATTCCACTTGTCGATCGGGTGGAATTCTGGGTAACTCTTCGGGGAAAACGTTAACGAACTCGTTAACAACAGCAACGTCTTCAATGTTCACCTCCTTCACGTTCGTGCCCATCACATGGACAAGGTATCCTTCACATCCTTCCTCTTGAAGTAGTTCAATGGCTTGCATCGTGGTGATGATCAAATTATGTGTACTCGGTCGGGAACCAAAGTACGTCAACTCCTCTCCACATGGCAACTTGAGCGTCACTTCCCTCTTCTCGCAATTAATGGTGGCGTGGTACTTAGCTAACTAATCCATGCCAAGAATGACATCGAATTGTCCCATCTCGATAACGTGTAACTCTCCCTCAAGACTCCTCCCACAAAACTCAAGTTTCGCACTCGACACAACCTTACTCTTAAAAACAGCCTTTCCCGAAGGGATACTAACTTCTAAAGGACTAACACTATCAACTAACTCACAACCAATCTTCCTACGCTACTTAAAATACTACGCTTCCACTGCGCTACTCTGATTTAACAACTATGCATCCGGTCCGTCCCGCCCGTTAAAGGTAGCAGGCTTGTACCTGCTAAATTGTTCAACTACTTGCGTGGTAGTGTTAAGCATAGGTGCTATGTTAGGAACTACGGGGTTAGCTTGAGGGTGACCCCTTCTATCTGCGTGTGCATCAGAATCATTAGGGTCATAGTTCGGGTCACGTCTCGGAGGCATCTGAAACGAAAGACCCCGTAATACAAAGAAATTGCTTAGCCGATCTTAATAAATTAAAAACGGTCCTATACGTACTCGAGCTTAAAAGCTTTTAATCACTCTTGCTAGGCATTTATACTCATCATAAATCTTAATCATAAACTTCCTAAGCCATCTTACAAGCACAACATTTCATAAAACATTTTCCATAAAACATTTTTCTTTTCGAAAAATCCTTGAAAAGAATTTCTTAAAACATTTTGACCAATGAGTGGTCCTTCATAACTTTTCATAAATCTTTCATGACCTCGTCATGCTATAAATCATAAATCATTCTTTTGAAGTATTAAACTTGAGCTTTCGAAAACTTACTTCCTTTAGGACTCGGAGATGGCTACGGCGGTGGTGATGGATAGATCTTTCTCTTTTATTAAACTTTACATGAAATTATTCCATAAAACTTTGCGTACAATCACGTAAAGCACATGAAAATATTTTATTTTTACAAGTCTACAAGAACGTAGACCTGCTCTGATACCACACTGTCACGCCCTAAAATTCTATGCATTTCAAATCAGTGGAAGTCTGCTTTTAAATAATTAATTTAATAAAAACATTCTTTAGAACGTGAACCCTTTTTACTTGAAATAAAATTCTTTTCTTTGAAAACCTTTTTTTGAACTAAATAAATCAAACATTCCCAATAAATAACTCATTCAATACATCCATGGAAAATCCTAAAATATCATAATAAATAATCATAACATTTTTTTTCAATAGTATTCACTTAGCACATTCCAAGGAATCACACAAGTAACATAATAACATGTTTCGATAATATTCACATGTGAATTAAACTTATTCTAACATCATTCAACACATAAGACATCAATTAAATCATGCAATATTACCTAAATAAATCATGTACAGCAGCTGGTACCTAAAACTAATGAAAACAGCCTTGGTGTACTCATCATAACAGGGTGTGTATGAAAACAATCCATTAACTAATACAAAATCCATTTTCTCTTTAGATCCTCCGGCGTAACTCCGGTTCTATTTCTGACCTGCTCTTCGTCTTCTCACAATGGCGTCGAGCCGCACGTCTTTCGATTCTGCCCTTTCCCTTCACAATCTGGAGGTTCTCGCACATTTACATCCTTCCATCCGTGACTTTATCCGACTTCATCGGGGCGTTTTGCCTGGCCCTCCTCCACCGGGCCTTTTGCCTTCGTCCAATTCAGTTTCTCTCCCATCGGACCTTGTTGATGCGCTGAATTCCCATCTTCCTGGGTTCAACGATTTCTGGCTTTCTTCCGCTTCAAAGTGAACGGTGCCGATTGTGGCTGATCAGGCTCCCGATTCTCATATCTCTGTCGATGGGTCGGATGGTTGCCTGGCCCAAAATGATCAGGGCCGATTGGCGGGGGGACCACAGGTTACTGGTAAGTCTTCGTTTCATGGCCCCTCGGCAGTTTGGGGGGGCACGTGCACTGCAGGGTATCGATCATTTGTGCAGGTTCTCATGGAGGGCCCTGTTTTGGCGGGCGTCGATCATATTCCTGCTGTGCCTGATCATTCCTCGAAACCTACTCGACAAGGGGAATTTATGGTGGTGGATATTGATGAAGAGGCCTACCGTGATAATTTGGGTAAATTTCAGTCGGCATTGATTGGTCGTTTAATCACGATGCAGGGTAAGCCTCTTCTTAATGGATCGGCCTTGACATCGGAATTTTCTCAGACCCTGGGTCTCTCTCCAGTTGACCTAAATTTATCCCCTTGGGTAAGGGATTCTATACTGTGTTATTTGAGGATGCAGGGAATAGGGGGAAGATTATTCTCGGTAAAGCTTATAGGATTAGTACGGGCTTGCTTCGATTTCAACAGTGGGTCCCGGATTTTAACCCTTAGAAATTTAAAACTTCTGCGGCTCAGGTTTGGGTTTGCTTTGCGGACCTTCCTATTGAATATTGGCACCCACGTATATTGGCGTCGCTTGCCTCTGCTGTTGGAAACTTGGTGCGCATTGATGAAAATACTCGAAACTTGACGTACGGGCATTATACTCGTATGCTTATTGAGATTGATTTAAAAGATACTTTGGAGGATAGGATCATGTTTAGGAGGGAAGGACAATGTGCTTTCACTTCCTTGACTTATGAATGCCTTTCGGAATTCTGTCGTGAATGTTCGGTGGTGGGTCATGGTCCTTCCCGATGCAGAAAACGGGCAACGGCTAATACGAGGCCACGTGATTGTAGTCGTAGTCGACCCAGGCAGTCTCGACCGAAAGAGGCAGAGGCTCCTTTCTCTTCCAAGGGGATGCCTTTGGCCACAATTGACAAGATAATTGTGGATTTAAAAGATCTCACACAGCAAGGTTCTTCTTCCCATGGACATGAACCTGCTATTGATGAACTTGCATTAGTCCCAGTAGACACACCTCGACCCTTTGACTCTCTACATGAACCGGCAGCCCTCCCTAGGTCTTTACCGTCTACTGCCAGCTCCACCTCTCAGTCATCCCGGGGAACGGACCATCTCCGTGATGCTCTTCGTGGATCAAATATTTCAGATGAGGAGCTAAGAACCCTTCAAATATTAAAAAATAAGGCCAAAGATAAACTTGTTCTGGATGGGCAGGGCACAAAAGCCGCTGAATTATCTCTTGTGGCGAGACGTAGTTGGGCAGACGAAGTAGATGGCTCTCAAACTAGGCCACCGATGCACGGCCACTCAACTTTGCCATGATTATTTTATCCTGGAACGTTCAGGGATTCGGCAGCAACTTCACCCAGGACTCGCTGTTTAATATTTGCAGCGATTATCATCCTGATATTGTCACGCTAATTGAACCCAAAATTCGTTTCCATGCAGTAAGTCGGGAATATTGGAGGAGCATCGGGTTGGATCTTTTGGTGGAGAATTGCAGCTCCCCCTCTCTTCCGAATATCTGGGTTCTTTGTAAGTACCACCTTCGTGATTTTGTCTCAGTCCTTTTTTCTTTGGACCAATGTGTGGTTCTCCACTGCCTCTCACCTTTCACTTTCACGTTGGGTTTTGTCCATGGGAAGAACAACTATATTCTTTGACGCGGGTTGTGGGACTCTCTCTTGGGTTTTGCAAATGATAGACTCTGTTTGATGGGAGATTTCAATGTAGTATTGGGGGCGCATGAACGTTTTCCCCCAGTGGTTAATAGGCAACTACCGGTTGATGAATTCCAAGTGTTTGTTGACACCATGAATCTTATTGATTTGGAATCCTCAGGTTTCCCTTATTCCTGGTCTTCTTGGCATGGTTCCCAGGGAATAATCTCAGATAAATTAGATCGCGTTCTAGCCTCCCACTCTTTTGTTAATCTTTGGAGCAGCTTACAACTTGAGACCCTACGTTGTCACTCTTCGGATCATCATCCTCTGCTCCTATCTCTGAACACGGCTGTTGAGAGACCTCCTAGGCCTTTTCGCTTTCAGTCAATGTGGACTCAACATCCGGATTTTGAAGCTTTTGTACAGCAGGTTTGGAATTCGGGTGATTCTCACCTTAACCCAATTATTAGTTTGGTCGGGAAACTCAAATTGCTGAAGCAGAAATTAAAAATCTGGAACCGTGAGGTGTTCAGAAATATCTTTACTGAAATCTCAGCTGCTGCTGCACATCTACAGGCGATACAACAAGACATTTATAGTAATGGTGATTCGGATGTAAAATTTAGTGCAGAAATAGACTGTCAGGTTCGGTTGAGTGGTCTCCTCCGCCAGCAATGCGAATTTTATTCCCAGCGCTTTCGTTTAAATTGGTTAACTGATGGAGATCTCAATTCTGCTTTCTTTCACCTTTTACAACGTAATAGTCATGGCCACAATGATATGGGTGAGATGTTGATTGATGGGAGCCTGTCCTCGGATCCGAGTGCCATTGCTTCCCATGTTATCTCCTTTTACGAACTCTTGTTTGCGAAGGATAGCTCGTTGGACCATGGATTCTCTATTTTGGACATCTTGCCTTTACAAACAGTGTCAGATTCTCACAATAACTTGCTTGTGGCATCTCCTTCTTTGGAGGAAGTTCGTTTGGCGGTCTTTGATTTGGATGAAGGTAGCTCTCCTGGACCGGATGGCTTCTCCGGTCTTTTCTTCCGCAGGTGTTGGGATATTGTGAAGACAGACCTTACTTCGGCTGTGGATTTCTTTTTTCGTTCGGCCTCTATTCCAATTAGGGTTAATTCCAGCTTTGTAGTTCTCATACAGAAGTTTGCAGGAGCTAATCGTATTCAGGATTACAGACCCATTGTGCTTAGTAATTTTATATACAAGGTGTTCACCAAGATCATTGCTACTAGACTGGGTTCTTTCATTAATTTTTATCTCACGCCTTTCCAATTTGGGTTTGTTCCCGGGAAACGTATACACACGTGTGTTGCATTAGCTTCGGAAATGCTAAATAGAATGAACTCGAGGGGTGCAATTTCTTGCATGGCCATCAAAATTGATATTAAAAAGGCTTTTGACACTATTGATTGAGATTTCCTTATTGCTGTTCTTCATCGTTTGGGTTTTGGTCTCAAGTTTCGCTCCATTATTCAGGCTGTTCTCTCCTCCTCCCGTCTCTCGGTTCTTGTAGGTGGGGTGGCTAGGGGTTATTTTGCTTGTTCTAGGGGTGTTCGTCAGGGTGATCCCCTCTCTCCTTTTTTGTTTTGTTTGGCTGAAGAAGCTTTGGGACGTTGGCTTGATTGGGGTTTTCGGATCGGTAGCTTGAGATCCTTTAATCGTGCTCCTCCATACCTATTCTATGCGGATGATATTATTATCTTTCTTTGAGCGATGAATGGGTGTATAGATGGCCTGCACTATTTTCTCCGCTCTTATGGGAATATTTCAGGTCAATTTTATAACCCAGAGAAATCACGTGTTTTCTTTGGTCCTAGGGTGAATACAGCTTTTAAACGACGGATGAAATGTGTCACAGGCATTGATTGCGGCTCTCTCCCTTTCACTTATCTTGGTGTTCCCCTTTTTGTTGGTGCTCCTAAGCGTGCTTAGTTGCAGGCGTTAGCTGATTCGGTTGTCTCTAAGTTTTCTCGTTGGAAGGGTTCCTCGCTCTCGATGACTGGTAGGAGGTGCTTAGTTAACTCGGTTATTGTTGCTTCCCTTGTCCACTCGATGATGCTCTACAAATGGCCTACTGCCTTGGTGTCTAAGGTTGATAGGGCAATGAGAAACTTTGTTTGGACAGGATCCACCCTGACACGGGGTTCGTCCTGTTCGGTTTATTGGAAAAAGTGTTGTTCCCCTCTTTTGGAAGGGGGCCTGGGCATTCGTTCATTGCGCCTTGCGAACGCATCCTACACATTTAAGCTAGCTTGGGATGTCTTTCAGGCTCGTCCCTCAGACCTCCAACTCCTTCATGACAGGTTTTTTAAGGATCGGGTTCGGTACCGATCTTACTTCCCTTCCTCCATTTGGCCTGGTTTAAAGCGCCATTTGATTAGCATATCTGATGGTGCTCGTTGGTTAATTGGGCAGCATTCTAAGGTTAAATTATGTCATGAGATTTAGCTGGGCTACACTCTGGTTGATGCATTGGGTATTCCGCCTCACGTGGCTTCTACTTTAGTGGGCAGAGTAGGTGACTTTTACTTTGATGGCTGTTGGCATTTGGACATCTCCTTTGCAATTGCCTATCCGAGTGTTGTGGAGGACATTTTAGAGATTTTCGTCTCCGAGGGACAAGATTCTGTAGTTTGGGGAAACACTGTGTCCGGAAAGCTCACTTCTCGGATAGCATATGACAGCTTGTGTGCTGTTGTACCCACTGCTATCCCCTATAATTGGTTATGGCAGCCGCATATCCCACCCAGCAGATCTATTTTGGTATGGCGCGCCTTACATGGGAAGATTCCCACTTCGGATTGGCTTCATACTTTTGGGGTGGCAGGTCCTACTGTTTGCCCTCTTGAGTGATTCGGAGAGTTTGAATCATATTTATGTAGGCTGTGGTTTTTCAAGACAAGTGTGGGATTTTTTAGTTCAGCTCTTTGGTGTCAGCCTTCCTTGGAATGAGGGTTTCCCTTATGTGGTGGTTTATGCGTCCCTGTTGCAATTTTCCACACAAATTGGGAAGCTCTGGCAACTCCCTTTTATTACTATAATTTGGGGAATTTGGCGTATGCGTAATATTCGGGTCCATGATGATGTAGACGTCTCTCCTAGGAGATGTTTAGCTTTTGTGCTTGCTCATATTAGGGAAGCTGCTGCTTTGGTTGGTGGTCACTCCCTTGGTTTGGTGGCTGAACTTCTTATAGTTAGGCAGTTGGGTTCCCAGTTACGTCCGAAGCTAGCTACAATAGTGATCACTGGGAGGTGGCAGCCCCCTCCTCTAGGATGGATTAAGGTTAATGTGGATGCTAGTTTGCACTCTCCTCCTTGTATTGGATATGCTGGGGTCATTTTTCGGAATCATCGTGGTTTTTTCATGATGGCTGCAACGAAGCAGGTAGGTTGGGGTTGGCCAATTGAGGCGGAGCTCTCCGCGATAATATGGGCGGTGGAATTGGCCCATGCACGAGGTTGGAATCGTCTCTGGGTGGAATCGATTCTTGCTGTCAAAACGATGCGTCTTGAATTGAATTTAGTTCCGTGGCGGGTAAGATCTCGATGGAATTATGTTTTAGGCTTGCTGCCTTTTATGTCTGTTTGTTTTTCTCATATTTATCGTGAAGGAAATTCCATTGCTGATTTGTTAGCTCGTAGACGGACTACGGAGATTTGGGAGGGTCCTTGTCCGGCATTTATTGGACATTCTCTTTTCATGGATTTACATGCTGACTTTTATAGAGTTATGCCTTAATTTTACTTGATGTGGCTTTTCTGTCTTGGTGTTCTGCTGCATTCTTTTTGTCCCAGGGACTTTTGGGGGAGTGGTGATCTTTGTCGGGTCTGGTTTTTTTGGAGTTTGACTTCTGCTCCCTGGCACTTTTCACAGCAGGGGGTTTTTTCTGTTGGCTTTCTGTTTTGTTGGTTTTCTGTTTTTCATCTTGGCCTGTTTTGGGGTTCTTTTCGTTCTGCTCTTTTTTTGGTTTGGGCAGGGGTTACTTTGGGGCTTTTTCACTTGCTGGTTGTTGGGGTGGTTCTATTTCTAGCTGTCCTTGCCTATTCTTTGGGTTGCGATAGATTGGCCGAATCTTTAGGCTTCACTACTTGGGTGTGGCTGCTGTTTCAATTTGTTGAGGGGCTGAAATGGGGACTTGTGGGGACTCATCCTTGCTGGTTGGAGTTGGATTGCAGCTGGGTTTTTTTTTTTTTTTTAAACATGGCTGCTGTATTTGGGAAGTATATACTGCAGCAATTGGGAGCTGGTTTGGGGACAGAACAGATCCTTGGACTTCATTTGGGGGTCCTTTCTGGAATGGACGGTGTGAATGTGTTGTTTCATTGGGGCTGGAATGTGAGCAGGTCTTGCTGTGTTGCAATGGAAGGAGTCCGGGCTATGTGACGCTGGAATATTGCTGCTTTGGCTGTGGGGGCGATCCACTTTCCACGGCTGACTCATTTGGCTACACATTGCATAGGATACAGTATGCTATTGGATTTTACTTTGCTGTTACAATGTTGGAATATTAATGGTGCTTCCTTGTGCGGATTTGGAGCTGGGAGAGTAACCATTGAGGCTGAAATTGGGCGCTGGATTGAGGAAAGGGCAGGAGTACATGTGGGCAAATATTGGATTCCTGCTGTGCGAGAGTTACAATTTATGGAAGCTTCTGGCTACAAATCTGTTGTTGCTATACTGCTGGTTTTGAAGGCCTCTTTGCCTGGGTGCATTTTTGGTTGTACCTTTTATTCTTGTTGCGCATTCTTCGATTCCGGTTTTGAAGGATTTATCTCCTGGACTAATTTTTTAATTTCTTTATTTTTTTATTTTTTACTTATGGGATGACTCCAATTTATTTGGTGCTCTTTTTCCCTCCGTCCGGTTTTTCCACAAGGGTGGTTTTTCGGCGAGGTTTTTAACGAGACCATGATAAATTGTTTTTGATCCCGCCTCCCGGGTTGTGGGACTTCTTTCTGTTTCTTTTTTCTTTTTCCCTTTATTAATAAAATTTAATTGTCTAATACTATTATCTTGTCATACAACTTAAGACCTCTAACTACTTAAATAAATCATATTAAACATAAAATAAACACTTGCCACGAAAATCCACTTTTGAAAAGCATGAAAAGCTCGTAAAACAAAGTTATAGGACTACTTTCAAGCTGAAACTTTAAAAAGATTTTGCTCCAGGTTCATGATTGAAATAACTTAATATTTTATGGCTAATAAACTGCCAAAATTTTGAAAATAGGCTGGGCATAAAATCGGTATTTTTTTTAAAACAAGAATTTTGAGGACTAGAATCACATAAAGGACTAAAATATGTTCCTCGACTTCTACTACGTAAAAACTCACGAAAATTGATCAACATGCATCTCAAATCATGGCAAACATTCTGGTAAAATTTCATAATTTTTGGAGTTATAAAACTTAACTTATTGATCATGCAAACTAAGGACAATAACTAATTTCTTAAGAACAATTAAACACATAACTCAACACTTAACCATGCATAAAAATTTCGACCAACAGCTGCCAACTAAATAAATAAATTCATCAACTTAACTCCTAAAACTCATGCAAATTAACACATAATCATAATAATAATAATAACTCATAAAAAAGAAAATTAAAATCCCATAATTCATCAAACCATAATAAATCCTAAATCAACCATCTACGTGCCCATGCACTCAATGAAATAAAACATGCATACGTCTAGTCTTGTGGCAACCATAAGTGCCGAAAACTTTAATAAAAATAATTGCAAAACTTAAAGTAAAGCCTACTTGGTTTTTAATAAAACTTCAATCCATTAACTTCTTCTTTAACTCGCATCACATCCACCTTCCTCCGCATCGCCAATTTCATCATCTTACTCTTGAAAATCTGAAAATATAATTCGGTGAAGGGGTGAGCAATTAAAAAATAATCACTCCGTGGGGATAGTTTAGTTCGAAGTCTAAATATAAAGGACACATAAACATGTAAACATACCCCTCGTTCTTAACATTTTGATACGCCTCGCGTATCCATACTTTTTGTACTATCTGAGTACCATATGCATTATCTGAATGCCTTTAACATAGATTGATGATATTTGATCATCCATAACATATTTGGCACATAAACACATCAATGCATCAAACTAAACATTTAAAAATCGAACTATAAGTTACCACTTTTCACCGTTTAAACCCCCACCTTTTCTTGTCTTGAAAATAAAGAAGTGATGTACGTTGGCTTGCTAATTCCTTGCTCTATGAAACTCTGGAAAATCTGCCCTCCTCTCTACCTCTACAAGCTGCTGAAAAACTGGTCCTCTAACTTCATAATTGCCGGATTTTGGGTACTATGGTGGCTGCCGATTTTCTAGGGTGTCTAAGGGTCTTGGGGACTTGATCAATACATATTTATAGAGTTGGAAAAGTAGGGTTTGGGGCTGCATAAGGCCCTTGGCCGAAATCTTAGAGGAAAGGCAAGAAAATTGGCCCATAATCTTGGTGTATCTCTATTTCCATACTTGACAACTTATTTCCTTATTTAACAAATACTTACCATCTCTTTATTCTTGTGATACTTAACCTTCAAGCATACAATTCTCTTGCATAAGAATATGACTTATTTCCCTAAATAAGGATACTAGAAATCAAAGTCTTAATGCTCTATAATTTTTGAAAATTCCTAGTGTATAAGACTCCTAGTTTTCGAAAATAATAATAATACTATCTCAAATATTATTTAATCCTATTCTTGGTCAAAACCTCATAAAGTCAAGTCCCTAAAATAAATTCCTCAATTACTAACATACCCTTAATGAATTAATACTTAAGGAAATACTATTCTTAGAGGACTAATACTATAACCTCAACAATAATACTTCTCTTCCTTACTCTTAATAAAATTCGAACTTAATACTTCTTAAGTGTCCAATTAACACTAATTGGGACAACTAATACTAAGCAACCAATTAAGATATACTAAGGCATAGCAACTTAAAGGACTAAACCTTGAACTCTCTAAAACTCACGCCCAAAACAAAAGTAATTAAGGGACTAAAAGCTGCTGCCTATGCGGGGTATTACATTAAGGGCATCCATCTTTAGCACATAAACACATAAACACATCAAACATAGTATTTAAAAATCGAACTAGAGTTACCACTTTTCACCGTTTAAACCCCCACCTTTTCTTGTCTTGAAAATAAAGAAGTGTTGTACGTTGGCTTGATTAATCCTTGTGCTATGAACCTCACGAAAATCTGCCCTCCTTAATGCCTACAAGCTGCTGGAAAAACTAGGTGAAAATTGGGTGCTAGAGGCTGCCGATTTTTCTTGGGTGTCTAAGGGTTTGGGGACTTGATCAATACATATTTATAGAGTTGGAAAAAGTGTGTAGGGCTTGGGAATAAGGCTGGCCGAATTTGAGGGAAAAAGGCAAGAAAATTGGCCCATAATCTTGGTGTATCTCTATTTCGATACTTGGCAAATTATTTCCTTATTTAATAGATCCTTACTAACCCTTTATTCTTATGATACTTAACCTTCAAGCATGTACTATTCTCTTGCATAAGAATATGACTTATTTCCATAAATAAAGATACTAGAAATCCATGTCTTATACTCTCTTAATTTTCGAAAATTCTTAGAAGTCTAAGAACCATATTTTTTGAAAATATTGCTACTACTATCCCAAGTATTATTTAATCCTATCCTTGGTCAAAACCTTAAAATTAATTCCTCAAATACTAACATGCCCTTAAAGAAATAATACTTAAGGAAATAATATTCTTAGAGGACTAATACTATAACCTCAACAATAATACTTCTCTTATTTATTCTAAAATAAATTTGAAACTTAATACTACTTAAGGGTCCAATTAATACTAATTGGGACAACTAATACTAGGCAATTAATTAAGATATATTAAGGCATAACAACTTAAAGGACTAAACCTTAAACACACACAAAGCTCTCGCCCAAAAACAATAAATTAAAGGACGAAAAGCTGCTGCCTATGCGGGGTGTTACAACCTCACCACCTTTAAAAATTTCCATCCTCGAAAATACTAACTTACCTTGCAAAACAAGCTCGGGGTATTTAGCCTTTAAATCTTCTTCTTTTTCCCATGTCGCTTCTTCAACTCCATGTCGATTCCAACGTACCTTAATGAGGTTCACTTCTCGATTCCTCTAACGATGAGTCTTCCTATCCAACACCTCAACGGGTACTTCCTCGTAAGCTAAGTGCTTATCTACTTCCAAAGATGAATAGTCTAACACGTGACTAGGTTCACGTACGTATTTCCTCAACATTGAAACGTGAAAAACATTGTAAACTGCAGCAAGGCTTGGGGGTAAAGCTAGGCGATATGCTAGACTCCAACCTTCTCTAGGATCTCAAAAGGTCCTATAAAACGTGGTTGTAACTTCCCTTTGAGACGAAAACGAACAACTCCTTTGGTCGGCGACACCTTCAAGAAAATGTCCTCGCCCTTTCGAAATGTAGGGGCTTCCTACGCTTGTCGGCATAAGACTTTTGACGATCTTGGGCAGCCCGTATCTGCTCTCGGATCTTCTCAATCACCTTGACCGTTTTCTCCACGATTTCGGGCCCCAGAACACGTCGTTCGCCAACTTCATCCCAATACAAAGGAGATCTACAACGTCGTCCATACAAGGCTTCGTATAAAGCCATGACAATGGTTGCTTGATAACTATTGTTGTAAGCAAACTCCACCAAAGGTAAGTGCGTCTCCCAATTACCTTCAAAGTCTAGAACACAAGATCGTAACATGTCTTCAAGTGTTTGGATCGTCCTCTCGGATTGACCGTCCGTTTGTGGGTGATACGCCGTTGTAAGATTCAACTTAGTGCCCATGGCCGATTGTAGGCTCTTCCAAAAATGTGAAGTAAAACGTGCATCCCTATCCGAAATGATTGAAATGGGAACTCCATGCAATCTCACAACTTCTTGGATATAAACTTGAGCAAGTTTATCCATACTCCACGTCATCTTCATAGAAAGAAAATGAGCCGACTTGGTTAGTCAATCCACAACAACCCATATAGCTTGATTCCCTTTAATCGAACGGGGTAGTCCCATCACAAAGTCCATAGAAATGTGTTCCCACTTCCATTGAGGTATCTCTAACGGCTTCAACAATATGGATGGCCTTTGATGTTCTACCTTAACTTGTTGACAAGTTAAACACTTCTCTACGAAATTGGCAAAGTCGTCGTTCATGTTTCTCCACCAAAATATAGTTCTCAAGTCCCTATACATCTTGGTTCCACCGGGATGAACCGTATAATGTGTACAATGAGCTTCTTCCATAATTTCTTTCTTCAAATCTCCCACGTTCGGCACGCATAACCTGCCCTCGTACGTAAGTGCCCTATCATTGCCGATTGCAAAACCCTTAACACCTTTAGTTTCGGTCCTCTTCTTCATCTTACCGAGAAAGGGTCCGAGTCTTGGGCCTCTCGGATCCTTGTCCTAATCGTGTCTTGCACTACAAGTGCCGAAAGTATGGACTCCATCTGCTTGGTTGATTTGACCACTTCTAACTTCAAGCCCTCGAACTCCTTCACTAATTCGTCTTGGCTCGTCAAAGAATTCAACACGCCTCCTTTTCGGCTAAGTGCATCTGCAACCATGTTCGCCTTGCCCGGATGATAGTTCATAGTCCTTAACTAACTCTAGCCGCCTTTGCCTCATGTTTAACTCCTTTTGCGTGAAAATGTACTTGAGGCTCTTATGATCGGTGAAGATCTCGCACTTAGTACCATAAAGATAATGTCTCGATATCTTTAATGCATGAACAACAGTCGCTAACTCAAGATCATGCGTAGGATAATTCATCTCGTGCACCTTCAATTGCCTTGATGCGTACGCCACGACTTTCCCATGTTGCATCAAAACACAACCTAGTCCTTGCTTCGACGCATCGCTAAAGATCATAAAACTTTCGGTAGGATTGGGAATAATAAGGACAGGGGCCGACACTAACTTGTCCTTCAACTCTTGGAAACTCTTCTCGCATACCTTGGACCATACAAACTTCTCTCCTTTGCGTGTCAACTTGGTCATCGGTGAGGCTATCCTCGATTTCCTTTGAGTAGACATCCTGATCCTTTAGCTGTTCCACTGGCATTATCACCAAAAACAACTTTAGGACCTTTATGATCTTTCACATTTTGTAGGAAACTTCTATCTCCAGTCATATGTCTTGCACAACCACTGTCAATGTACCAAATCTCTCTTTTGGTGGTTGTAACATGTCCCTCTTCATCTTTAGCCATAAGACAGATCAGGGCTTCTTCATCTGAATCTGTAGAGTCAGAGTCTTCTAAATCTGCAGTTGACTTTTGAGATGAAGAGGGACAGTCTTCCTGGTTTTTATCAAACTCAGAAAGTAGTGCTCTAATTCTCTCATTGTCAAACTTTTTCTTTCTATCTTTTCTGATTCTCTTTTTTTCATCAGTGTACTTCTCAGCTTTGGGGTATGGACAATCATTGATGTAATGTCCTGGTTTTCTGTAGTTATAGCACAAATAAGTTGAGTTAGGTGCTGTAGATTTCACCTTACCATCTTCCTTTGGTGTGAACTGCTTCTTCTTGGTCCATTTGCCAAACTTCTTGAGCTACTTTATAAAAAGAGCCAAGTCTTCATCATCAGAACTTGTAGCTGTAGGGTTGTTAGCCATTAGAGCTGTAACCGTACTGCTGTCAGGTTTTTTTCTTCTACTTATGTCAAATTCATTAGCCTTCAGGTCTGAGAAGAGTTCAAAGGTGGATATCTTAGATAAATCATTTGATTCTCTCATAGCAATGACCTTCATGTCCCATTCAGAAGGTAAGCCTCTGAGAACCTTCATGTTCATTTCTCTTTGTGAGTAATCTTTACCAAGTGAGTCTAGCTCATTGAGAATCTCAATGAATCTTAACTCAAATTTTTCAAGAGTTTCACCAGATTTCATCTTGAAGTTCTCAAACTTTTGAACTGCTATCATGAGTTTATTTTCCTTGATTTGTTCAGTTCCTTCACAAATCATTTCCAACTTTTCCCATATATCTTTTGTAGTTTTACAGTTTTTAATCTTGCTAAACATAATTTTATCAAGTGAATGATAAATAGTGTTCTTTGCAACATTGTCAAGATTGGACCTTCTCTTGTCATCCTCAGTCCATTCCCTTCTGGGTTTGGGGATAATCTGAGCAAGTCCAGCTGACTGATCAACAGTAGTATTGACCTTCACAATAGGTATAGGGTCATCCTCTATGATAGACCACATCTCATAATTGATTGTAGACATATGTGCTTGCATTCTAATTTTCTATTCATCATAGTCCTCAACAGAGAACATTGGAACCTTGGATTTCACCATCTTGGGAGCCATGCAAGTATGCAGGTGTATTTTTCAAAAACTAAAAGGATCTAGCTAGGTACTGATCAAAGCAGTGGCAAGCCAACTGATCTGACACCACTTGTTGGTCCCTTAAAGTGGTCAAGGTCTAGAGGGGGGGTGAATAGACCTTGAGTCCAAAAACAGATTTTCAAACTTTTTCAAAGAGGGAATTCAAGAACCTTACAATAGCCTCTATCAAGTTTAAAAAGATAAGTCTACATGAGTTTTAGAAACTGGACCACAAAGGTTACAGTGTGGACTTAAGAAGTCTACAGCTGCAGAGTTCAAAAACTTGCAAAATAAAAGATCACTTGTAGACAAAGTATCAGAGAGATTCTCACAATTAGAATTGTATTGAGAATACTGTAATGTGCAGCGGAAATAAGTGAGTGTTAATGAAAAACAATATAAACCAGACTTAATAGTTGAATGACTTATGAAAGTCTACAGCAGTAGAGTCAGTTTTTTTAGTGAAAAATCACAAAGTTTTATGCACTCAAGTTTCAAAAGAATGATGAATGTGACAATAAATTAAATATGCAGAACAAGAATTTAAATGACAGAAAGTAAATAGACCAAATTTATAGTGGTTCAGTGTCTATAAAAAGACCACCTACATCCACTGTTACACCACTCAGGTGCCAAATTCACTAAGATGAGATCACTTAGATCAATGCAAGTAGTTCCCCCTTAGAACTAGGTTCACTCAGATTCCTATTCTAAAAAAAGATTAAACTACCCTATTCACTCAGAATATAACTCACAAAGAGTTTTACAAAAACCTCACAAAGAGATATCTACACTAACTAGAAATTAAAACACGTGAGGGAACAACAACAAACTATGTGATTCTTTCTAAGAAAATCCTAACCAACTATCCTATGAATCACAAAGAATAAAAACAATAAAGCTCTCTCAGAAACTTTGTTGGCGGTAGACTTGCTTAGGCAGAATGCTTGTATACTCAGGGTAGTTGTTGTTGCTTCCTCTGAGGACTTCTTCTATTTATAGATTGAGTGGTGTGACTTATCCGTTGGAAATTCAAATTTGAAATCCGGATAAGGCTCCCCTCTCTCCATTTGGCATGTGTGAGGTGGTCCTCATCCTTCACATAGGATAGTACTGATTGTACTATTGTCCTTTCCTTCAGAATTCTGGCTTCCTTGTAACTAATCTTCATTATCCTCCAGAATTAAGAAAATATCCTCCACTTAAGTACATTTTAGTGAGTGCTTGAGAGCTACACTAATAATGCTTAAGGGTCTTCATTATCTTCAAAATAATTTCTGACTTGTACCATCTCTTCAATTGGTTCTTTGCAGCTGTAGAGTCTTCAATCTTGCAGCTGTAGAGTCCTGTCAAATAAGAAAAATTGGCTATAGAGAATCCTTGCAACTGTAGGGTCATGTCTGGCTGTAGAATGATCAAGTATACATCTGCAGACTTCACTTATAACTATATATTTTAAACACCAATTGCCTTAGCACAAGTGTTAGATCAAATTACACAATTAAACACATTGTTTTGCATACATCAAAATCTAAACCAAGGTACTTAACAATTTCCCCCTATTTTGATGTTGGCAAAACAAACAAAACAAACAACAAAGACAATAAGATATTGTCTAGGAGAAGAAGCAGAGCAGGAACAACACAAAGAAAAGAAGAACAAAGCAAAGCAACAAAATGAAAAAGCAACAAAAGACAAAAAACTGCAATAAAATAAACAAGGGTTTAAGATACAGCTTACAGTAGATAATTAGACTAAAAACTAAAGAGTTTTAGTGTCTAATCTATAACAGAGTCTTCATCTTCTCCTGTGCTTCATCATCTTCATCAGATTCATCTTGAGGCATTAAAATTCCTTGCTCCACTAGCTTCATGTTCTTTTCATCTTCTTCAAAATACTTCATCAACATCTGAAGTTCATAAGCTTCAAACTCTTCTTCTTCCTTCTTAGTTTTGAATACCCTCTTAGGCAATGGATTTCTCTTGATCTTTCCACCAAGGAGGCGAGCATTGTCTCCTTTATATAAAGATCCATCAGCCTTCAGGTCTTTGAACTTCTGCAATCTGTCTTTCTTGAGTTTAATCCTCTTAATGATTGTATGCCTGTTGCATATACTCAAGAATTCTTTCCAAAGGTTATCAAACTCAGTCTTTATTTGCTTTACCCTCTCATCAGAATCTTCAGCAGGTATCATGCTTAATGGTTGAACATTCAATGGTTGAGCAGTGACAACATCTGTAGATTCTTCAAACTCTTTCTTTCTCTGTTTCTCTTCCTTCTCTTTTTGTTCCTTCTCTTTCTTTCTTTCTCTTGATTCTTTCATTGTCTGTTCCCAATAACCAAAAAGTTTTTGAGAAGTATGAGCTGTAGGTTTCTGAACTGTTGATTTAGGGAGTTTTATAATCTTGCTTCCTTTTGAACTTCCCTTCATCTGATCAGGTTGAGTACTTTCTTCTTATTGATCTCCCAGTCTCATGGACAAGTCTTTAGATTTGGCAGCTTCAAGTTCCTTTGCCCAAGACTTTCTAATATCCTTCACATTTTCAATAATGTCTTCAGTGGCCTTTTCTCCTTCTTTGATTTCCTTCCCAATCTTGTTTTCCCCCTTTTTGCCAACATCAATGTGTGACAAAATGGTGTTAAGCTTACTTATCAAATCATTCTTCTGGGTCTCATTTCCAGTTGTCATCTTGGTCATCTCATTTTTCATATTCTTCACCTCAATCTTCAAGTTGAATGAATCATCTTTCATCAGATTGATATCAGACTGTAAAGTAATGATTTCTCTTGTCTTCTGGATAACATCTTGTCTTACCAATTCATTTTGAGCCAAAAGTTTATCCACAACAGCTTTAAAATTCTTTTCAAGAGTCTTCTTTTCTTCCAGACTTCTCTCTTCAAATTTCTTTACTAAGTCTTCCATGCCCTTCTTTACATTTTGAGTAATGATGGTATCAGGTACTCTCTTGACTTGCTCAAGAATTTCAGCTTCAATACCTTTCAAAGATTCCTCCATATGCTTTAGTTGGGATACAACTTCCTTAGGTGTCATCTGAGGATTTGTGTCACTATCCTCTTCCTCAGAGTCTCCTTCTCTTATCACCAACTCTTTTCCCTTTATGAATTTCTGAGCTTTAGAAGGCACCAACTCTACAGCTGTAGAGTCTTCAGTGGAAGCCTCCTCTTGCTAGGAGTCATAACCACTTCTATCTTGTCTGTAGAGAAATCAGCAATGTATTCATCCATGTTTTCTACATTTTCTCTCTCAAGTGCTGAATTACTCTGCAGGGGAGAAGTTCCTTGTTGATAAATCTCTTCTAGAGTAAACATTGCAGGAGGAGGTTGATTGAAAATGCTTGTGATGGGGTTTGACATGTCTTTAGCACTTTCATCAATATCCTTGGAAGTATCCTCAACAATCTGCTCATCAACTTGAGCCTCCAAATTTTTTGAACAACAGTTTGAACTATCTTGGCTTGAGCACCACCCATTGGTGCATCATCATCACCTCCTTCATCATCATCTGGCTTGTGCTCAGGCTCTTTGCAGGGTGAGTCAGCTTTCCTTGCCTCTTTTTCTTTCTCAGAAATTGGTTGATCATCAACTTGTACTGGATCTGCAGCACTAGCTCCTGCAGACTCTAATAGAATAGCCTCTTTAGCCAAAATAGTAGAAAGAAGATAGAAATCTTACTAAGAAACCACTAAGTAACCTCTAATCTCTCAATCAAGCCAAATCGCGCGCCCTGTGCAATTTTCCAAGTAAATTTATTTTCTACATATCTTGAGCTCTAGAACTCCAATTGACTCGATTCTTTTTACGTTGCGACCCTCTCTTCAAGCTCTTTCACATGGTTTATCATTTGCATCATTTGGAATTAGTTTAATAAATTTGTAATATATTAAACTTGTTCGTCTCTTCACCTTTTTGCTTCGTTTTTCCTATAAACACAACTTTCTTGCCAACAAGGGGTCAAATGCACAAAGTATAGCGTATTAGGGTCAAATATGAACATAATCTTATCAAAACCATATGGAAATGAATGCAAAATGATTCAATTATGACCCTAATCACAATAACATAGGGTGGAGTGGATTGCTTCATATCCACGAAGATTCATATTCAAAGCTCAATATTGAGTTCCTTATCACCTTCTAGCTCAAGGAAGTATGTGGTATGCCTAGTCGGATATATTTTCACATCGACAACAAGGCCTTTGGCATGATGATCCAAGAGGTGAACCGGGCATTAGGTAGGTGCAGGTGCTGGTTGTCCTTGTCTGACAATGACCATACCTAGTATGGCAAAATTTCTGATCCGCCGTCTGCACCTCTAAGAAGCATTAAATGCGCTCAGTCTCCGTACATACGTGTCACCTTCTTACTGGTCGCTTGTTCAACGGCTAGTTTGTCGGTATTGACTTTACTGATCCTTGTACATTTATAATTCTGAGTCCCTCGTTCTTTACTCAACTTAAATGTTTGTCTTATGTTGGAGACTCTGACATTCTTTCTGCTTCATCAAACTTCCATTCGCACGTGTAACCTTTTGGTCTCACGACTTACAAGTATCAGGTTAACTGATACTAGGCCTAGGTCAGAACTTATAAACATCAGTAAGACGTTCAGCCTGATCAAGGTTACTTATGCCTTCACTGATAGAGACTTCCCTGAGCATGCTTAGTCTACTCAGTTCTGTCAGGATCAGTGGTCTTCTTCAGGATGGCTTCTACGCAGCTTCAGGACTCTTTCTAGGTTTTTCAGGTTGCAGCTTCAAGTTGATCATCTTCAGGACGATCAAGACCTTCAGGGTTAGAGATGCATCAGACTTCAGACTTCAGGGACGTCACCATCAGTCTTCAATCTTCAACACGTTCCTCCTGAACTGAATACCTGTGAATAGAAAATTCTATTCTAACCTATCTATCCTGAGCCTATCATCCTGATGAACTATACTGAGGCAAATTCATCAAGGGGTTTTAGGATCTAATCAAAACACTCAGATTGTCCCAACAAGCCATTTTATGGCCGTTTCAATCTTGAACAGATGATATTTTGTTAATGTGAGATTCACGTGTGCATTTTACTCTAGAACTTGGCTTGAGTCTTGTTCAAGACCACACTAGATGAGGATTTTGTAAAGTATGATTTGAGGTCATCTTTGATATATATTGAGTCACTTTGCGTATATGAGCCTACCACTACAGAAAATCACACATTCCATGATGAAATTTTGTGTGACGACACCAAATTCGTCACAATATGTTACCTATAAGTGACAAATTTAATTTTCGTCACCAAAAAATGAGAATTCGTGACGAATTTTCTTTTTGTCGCCACTGGTGTTTTTTTCGTCACTAATTCAAAATTTTCATGACAAAAATAAGAAATTCATCACAATAAACTTTCATGACGATATTCATAATATTTAGTGACGATATTCAATGTCATGTAAAATAGGATTTTTATGACAACTATACGTTTTGTCATCAATTGTTCAAAAGAATTGGTGACACACTTAATTCGTCACACTATTATTTGGTGACGATTGTCATTGTAATTAGTGACGATCATAGCCGTCATATAATAAATAATATTAATGACAATTATATGTTTCATCGCTAATTGTTCATAGTAATTAGTGACATATTCTTTCGTAACCAATATTGATATATAGTGACGATTAATAATCTTTTTTTAATAACACACTTATTTTGTTATAATATTATTCGGTGACGATCTCAATTTTAATTGGTGACGATCAATATTGGTCATATAATATAAAGTTTTAATGACAATTTTATGTTTCGTCGCTAATTGTTCATAGTAATTAGTGACATATTCTTTTGTCACCAATATTGATATATAGTGACGATTAATAATCTTTTTTTAATGACGCACTTATTTCATCACAATATTATTCGGTAACGATCTTCATTTTAATTAGTGACGATCAATATTGGTCATATAATATTCAATTTGCATGACGGTTTTATCTTTCGTCATTAATTGTTCATAGTAAATAGTGATATAGTATGTTGTCACCAATATTTATATACGGTGACGATTAATAAATTTTTCCATATAAAATATATACTTTATTGAATAAAATTTTGAATATAGAATTTATTAAAAAAATTTGTTTATTGAGGTTCGATCACAAAACCTTTCGATTAAACTTGACAAATAGACAAATAACGACCAAATAGCTAGATAATTTTTATTTTAATTTGATGTTTATTATTTATTATCTTTTTGCCAAATAATCTAGATAATTTTTATTTTAATTTGATGTTTAATTAATCAAACATATACACTTGTTGTACGCAAAGATTACTCGTTGTGTTACCTGTTAGTTGAAATTGTACTTGTGATACTTATAGTAGTCATATCCACTTGTAGTACTCACACATCCTCATGTTTACCAAAATTCAATGTTATGATAAATTTAGTGATATGGTGTGTGATTATCAATTTGATTAATGATTCAGTGATTCTATTTACAAGTATTGATGTTGAGATCCTAATAGTATCACTCTTTTGTGAGGATGGTATTAGGAACTACTCAGTCTAGTATTACATACTATTAGATTATTTCCTAGTACCATCCTTACAAAAGAGTAATACTATTAAGTTATTTCCTTAATTTTTAGTTTTAAATTACTACTAAAAATAAAAGTTTTGCAAGATATTATCTATTTTAGTTTTAAATTACTAGATTAGATATAAAAAAAAATTAGTTCAAAGATATACACTGGTTGTATGAAAAGATTACTTATTGTGTTACCTGTTAGTTGAAATTGTACTTGTGATACTTATATTAGTCATATCCACTTGTAGTACTCACACATCCTCATGTTTACCAAAACTCCAAATTTTGATATATTTAGTGATTTGGTGTATGATTATCAATTTGATTAATGATTTAGTGATTTTGTTTACAAGTAATGATGTTGAGATCCTAATAGTATCACTCTTTTGTGAGGATGGTACTAGGAACTACTCAGTCTAGTATTACATACTATTAGGTTATTTCCTAGTACCATCCTTACAAAAGAGTAATACTATTAGGTTATTTCCTTAATTTTTAGTTTTAAATTACTGCTAAAATTAATAGTTTTTAAAGATATTATCTATTTTAGTTTTAAATTACTAGATTAAATATAAAAAACAAAATTAGTTCAAAGATATACAATTGTTGTACGAAAAGATTACTCGTTGTGTTACCTGTTAGTTGAAATTGTACTTGTGATACTTATAGTAGTCATATCCACTTGTAGTACTCACACATTCTCATGTATAGCAAAACTCCATGTTTTGATAAATTTAGTGATTTGGTGTGTGTTTATCAATTTGATTAATTAGTTAGTGATTCTATTTACAAGTATTGATGTTGAGATCCTAATAGTATCACTCTTTTGTGAGGATGGTATTAGGAACTACTCAGTCTAGTATTACATACTATTAGGTTATTTCCTAGTACCATCCTTTCAAAAGAGTAATACTATTAGGTTATTTCCTTAATTTTTAGTTTTAAATTACTACTAAAAATAAAAATCTTGCAAGATGTTATCTATTTTAGTTTTAAATTACTAGATTAGATATAAAAAACAAAATTTGTTCAAAGATATACACTTGTTGTACGAAAAGATTACTCGTTGTGTTACCTGTTAGTTGAAATTGTACTTGTGATACTTATAGTAGTCATATCCACTTGTAGTACTCACACATCCTCATGTTTACCAAAATTCAATGTTATGATAAATTTAGTGATATGGTGTGTGATTATCAATTTGATTAATGATTTAGTGATTCTATTTACAAGTATTGATGTTGGGATCCTAATATTATCACTATTTTGTGAGGATAGTATTAGGAACTACTCAGTCTAGTATTACATACTATTAGATTGTTTTCTAGTACCATCCTTACAAAATTGTAATACTATTAGGTTATTTCCTTAATTTTTAGTTTTAAATTACTACAAAAAATAATAGTTTTGCAAGATATTATCTATTTTAGTTTTAAATTACT
>JAPKLY010001767.1:0-35570 GCA_026898435.1 Prunella vulgaris
TGTATTCTGACTGATACCACTTATTGGTCTATCAGGGTGACAAGCCCTGAACTCTGTGTCCTGAATCTTAGTCAGTCTATACTGATCATCCATTTTGTACTGAATGTTCCTCTTACAACCATTCACATTCTCTCTGAGTTCCCTTCATCCTGAGTCCATATGAGTTATTCCCCCTGACCTTGTGCATTCTTATCAGAGATTCAAACTGAATCACCTAAGCCTGGGTCAAGGAGTCCTAACTCTACTGATAACTCAACAAACCTGGTTTCAGGCAGAGCCTTAGTTAGGATGTCAGCTCTCTGTTTTTTAGTAGGGACTCTCTCCATCCTGATGTCCTTCTTTTCAACATGATCTCTGATAAAGTGATGCCTGATGTCTACATGCTTACACCTTGTGTGTAAGACTGGGTTTTGGGATATGGCAATGGCACTATTATTGTCACAATAAATTGGGACTTCAGTGGCCTCAACTTGGTAGTCTCTCAGTTGTTGTTTCAGCCAAAGAATCTGAGAGCAACAACTGCCTGCCGCCATATACTCAGCCTCAGTAGTAGACGTTGCAACACTGGTTTGCTTCTTAGAAAACCAAGAGATCAGTTTACTCCCTAGAAACTGACATGTGCCTGTAGTTGATTTCCTATCAAGTCTACAGCCTCCATAATCAGCGTCTGAATAGCCAGTCAGTTCTAGGTTGTCATCAGAGGGATACCAAAGTCCTAAGTTGACTGTACCTCTCAGGTATTTCAGAATCTTTTTGGCACTCTCTAAATTACTCTTCTTTGGATCAGACTGATACCTTGCACAAACTCCAACTGCATAAGTGATGTCAGGTCGACTAGCAGTCAGATATAATAAAGATCCTATCAGTGCCCTATATTCAGTCTGATTTACTGAGGCTCCTTCTTTGTCAGGCTCCAGCTTCTCATTTGTGTTCATGGGAATGCGTGAGACTCTGCTGGACTGAACTCCAAATTTCTGAATCAAGTCCCTCGCATACTTGGACTGATTGATGAAAATTCCGGAGTCAGTTTGTCTGACTTGGAGACCCAGAAAGAAATTCATTTCTCCCATCATTGACATCTCAAATTTCCCAGTCATCAGTTTGGAAAATTTCTCACAAAGCTTCAGATTAGGAGATCCAAATATTATGTCATCCACATAAATCTGAACCAAGAGAATGTCTTCCCCTTCGGTGCTCCGGAAGAGGGTCCTGTCCACTGTTCCTTTCACGAACCCGTGGTCTATCAGGAATTGGGATAATGTATCATACCAAGCTCTCGGAGCTTGCTTCAGGCCATAAAGAGCTTTCTTCAGGTGGTATACTTTATTACCAACTTCGAATCCAGGAGGTTGCTCAACATACACCTCCTCATTCAGTACACCATTCAGAAAAGCACTTTTTACGTCCATCTGATACACTTTGAATTTCTTGAATGTTGCATAAGCCAGAAACAACCTGATTGCTTATAATCTTGCGACTGGAGCAAAGGTCTCATCATAGTCGATACCTTCGGCTTGACAGTAACCTTTTGCTACAAGCCTGGCCTTATTTCTGACAACAACATTCTTCTCATCCCTCTTGTTCTTGAAAACCCATTTGGTGCCAATAACATGTTGACGCCTAGGTCTATCCACTAACTCCCAAACCTGATTCCGCTCAAACTGATTGAGCTCATCCTGCATGGCTAGGATCCAGTTGGGATCAGCTAGAGCTTCTTCTATGCTTGTAGGTTCCTGATCACTCAGAAAGCAACAAAACATAGCGCTTTCACCAAAGGACAGCCTCGTCCTGACCCCCTCATTGATATCTCCAATGATATCAGCCAATGAGTGATCATCTAGCCATCGCCTCCTGCTGACTGGAGCACTGGGAGCTACTGATGTTCCATTGCCTGATCCTGAAACATTAGTCTCAATAATAGTAGGCAAAGAAGCAGAACGAGCAAGAACAGGGGATACTGAGTCATTTCCTGAGGGTTGACCAATATCAGAGAAATTGTTTCCCCCTACAGTGTTGGACTCAGTAACTGTCTCAGGTGCAGAAGCATCATCACCGACAGTACGTACCTCAGGTTGAGTCTGTCCCTCCGTCTGAGACTCAACATTTTCCGAGGCAGGGGCTTGCTGAGGGTTGGCCTGAAGTCCATCCTGATCTTCATCATCATCATCCCATCCCTTGGGAGCACTGACAAGTTTGATCTTGAATTCAGGATTCTTCAGACTCAGCCTTGTTACCCTTTTGGTAATTCCCTCAGTATCAGGACTTGGAACCTGTTTTCTATGCACTGATGCAGTCTCATCAAACACAACATGAGGTGTTTCCTCCACACAAAGGGTCCGACAGTTATACACCCTGAAGGCTTTACTGACTGAGGAGTATCCTAAGAAAACTCCCTCATCAGATTTGCTATCAAAGGCTTTCAGCTGGTCTTTCCCATTGTTCAGGATGAAACACTTACACCCAAAAATATGGAAATAAGAGATGCGAGGTTTCCTCTTGTTCCAAGTCTCATAGGGTGTCTGAGCATGTTGTTTGTTCAGCATAGATCGGTTCTGAGTGTAGCAAGCAGTGTTGATTGCTTCAGCCCAGTACTTCTTGGGCAGTCCTGATTCAGCCAACATGGTCCTGGCAGCTTCCTTCAGGGTGCGATTCCTTCTTTCAGCTACCCCATTCTGCTGAGGGGTCCTAGCTGCAGAAGTCTCATGAGCTATACCATGGTTAGTACAAAAGTCAGTTATAATAGAGTTTATAAACTCGGTTCCTCGATCTGATCGAATCCTGACAATGCTCTGACCCTGTTCAGTACTCAATTGCTTGAGTAACTCAGGAAGCTTGACCTGTGTCTCCTTTTTGTTCAGCAAGAAAATAACCCATGTGTACCTGGAATAGTCATCAACAACAACAAGGGTATATTTCCTACCATTTATGCTGACAGGAGTTACTGGACCAAAGAGATCCATGTGCAGGAGCTGAAGCACTCTGTCAGTAGAGAAAGCTTCCTTCACCTTGAATGAGGCTTTGGTTTGCTTGCCTTCCTGACATGCTCCGCACACGTGGTCTTTGCTAAAAACTTCATTAGGCAGACCATCTACAAGAGAAAGTCTAGAGATTTTGTTAATAATCTTGAAGTTTAAGTGACTCAGACGTTTATGCCAAAGCCAACTGAGCTCAGAGGAGCTCTTAGCGACCAGACAGGTTTCTGGAGGGCTGCTCTTGAAGTCAGCAAAATATACATTGCCCCTCCTGACACCTGTAATCAGAACCTGTAGTGTAGATTTGTCCTTCACAAGATACATGTTAGATGTAAATTCTACACTATATCCTCGGTCACAGAACTGACTAACCGAGAGTAAGTTATGTCTCAGTCCCTCAACATATGATACATTCATTACACGGACAGAGTTAATAACAAGGGTTCTGAATCCTCTGGTGAAACCCTTAGAGTTATCACCAAAGGTTACCTACGGGCCTTCTTGAGCTACATAATCCTGAAGGAGATCACGAAATCCGGTCATGTGCCTGGAACATCCTGAGTCCAAGTACCAGTCCTTCATCAGATCCTCCTTCCTCTTCTTGTAGCCCGCAGTGACCTGAAAAGAATCAGGCCTCAGGTACCCATCTCGTATTGGGTCCTACTGAGTCAGTCATACCCTTCGGGATCCAGATTTGTTTAACAATTCTGATAGCATCAGAAGAGTAAACCTGTTTCCCTGAAATATCAACATACACAGTTCTCTTCTTCCTTTGTGCCTGGGAAGTTGAGGGTGTATGTGTGTCAGCCTGAGATACAGGAGCCCTATATTGATTTCTGGGGGTGGGCCTCCTATTCCTCCTTGGCCTGGGTGCATTGGGCTGAGTTTGATCCTTAGAAGGAGCAGCTCGGGCCTGACCTTTTGGCACTTGAGGTCTAGCCTGAGTGTTTCTGGAGTCAGGTCTCATTTGCCTTTCAGAGGCCACCTGGTTTGTCCTTCTCCTTTGAGGATTAGGACGCTCCTGATGGGCTCTGTGCCCTGTCTGAGGGATCTGGACCTCAGTAATCCTTGGCCTTGCCTGAGGCCTCCTCTGTCCTGAGTTTCTTCTGCTCTGAACATTTCTAGGCTGGGCCTGAGAAGTGCTGGGAGCAGAATTTTTCCCAGATTGAGGATTCCTAGGCTGAGCCTTGGATTTCCCTTGATCTGTCTTCCCTGACTCAGGATGAGGAGCCTTGGCCTTTCCCTTAGGTTTTGGCCTAGAATCCTCAGTCCTTTGCCTGACAGGTTCAGCAGGCATTTTCTCCTTCCCTTTGCCTTTATTCTGATGAGCAACACTTGAGCTCTTGTCATCAGTTAAGACATGGACAAACTTGAGCTCTTTTTCTTGCCCTTTGGGTCTTTTGAGGCATCGTAGCCTAACCCAGCTTTAGGACCATTAGTCAGCTGAGAGAAACTTGTCAACTCATCAACCACTTGGGTAGATGTGTATAACTTCTTCAGCTTAACTTAAAGATGCCCATTTGTTTCTTTCAGGGCCTCAATTTCAGAGGTGTATTGAAGCACCAACTCTTCATGAGCTTTCTCCTTTGAGATCAGCTCAAGATCCAGAGCAGTTTGCTCAGCACAAATGCGAGCTTGCCACTCAGTTTCGATCATCACTCTCAGAGCAATTCGCTCAATCATCAGTTATTCCTGAGCAAGGAAAAGATCCGTGTCACGAGTCTCAATCAGCGAGCTGATTACACCCTTCAGTCTTTCTACCTCCAGTGGAGCTTCATCATGCTTGTTCCGAGCATGAAGTAGCTCTTCCTGAAGATGTACTAATCTGAGGGCTTCTTCAGTATCTCTTACTCTGAGAGACTCAGTTAACCGATCGTTCTCCTCACTCAGATGTGCATTCACATCCACTGTGTGAGTATGAGTCTCCTGCAGCCTTGAGAAGTCAACCATCAATTGCTCTCGGGCGAGCTGAAGGTCGAGTTCTCCTGCTGATTCTGAGCTAAGCTCAGGTGAGTGATCAGGAGAGGAGGCAGAAGAACATACCTCGTCATCTGCCATCAGGCAGAGGTCATCATACTCTTCATCGGAGAAGAGTTCAGGGGACCGGCGTCCTGGGCCATCTGAATCTGAGGAATCTTCAGCAAGCAACGCTCTCCGGTCTGATGCCCTGAGCTCTCTCTTGGCTCTCCAATCTTCTCGCTGAAGAGCACTGAGCTCCGGACAATCATACTGATAGTGTCCGGTCTTTTTGCAGTGGTAGCACTGATCTACATCAGAAGCAAACTTCTTGTCAGTGTACCTTTTATCAGATGATTCCCTCCTGCTCCCTGATGATCGTTCAGATTTGGAGCTGGATCTTCTGGGCACATCATCTCTCCTCTTCTCATCTCTTCGTCTCTCAGGCTCGTTGCGATCCCTCCTGGAATCTGAACCCCTCCTTTCTTCTCTTTGGGGGCTAGATCTCCTGGGGCTGGAGTACCTGCGATCACGGGTGTCAGTATAAAATTTCTTATACCTGCCGAAACGAGAGTTTAGTTTCTCGAATCGCCGTGCCATCAGGCTGTACTCCAAGGCTAGCTCATCTTTGTTCACGTCCTTCAGAGACTTGGAGCCAGATCCAGCCACAGGCTCAGGAGTAGCTTTAAGAGCCACGCTCTTTTCATTTTGAGGAGTCTTCTCCTCACTAACTTCCTTACTGACAGCACCCTTCTTCCTCTTATCGAGGTCGAATTCCAGAGCCTTCAACTCTGAGAATAGGTGAGAGTAAGGAATATTTGTAAGGTCCTGAGTATTCTTTAACAAGATTACTCCTGTGTCCCATCTTTCAGAGAGACAATTTAGGATTTTAGAAGACACCTCCCTCTAGGGAAACTCCTTCCCAAGGGTTGCTAGCTCGTTCATCATCTTAATGAACCGAGCTTCCATCTGATCGATGGATTCTCCCTTTAGCATCCGGAAGGCTTCGAACTTCCTAATTGCAAGATCTCTCTTGTTCTCCTTGATCTTTTCTGATCCCTCAATCATTTCCCTCAAGGTATCCCAGATCTCCTTAGCTGTCCTCAGGTGCATAAGTCTGACCAAATTCTCGTAAGAAATGGTGTGGAGTATAATGTTCTTAGCAACATTATCCAGTTCGATTTGCTTAATCTGATCAGAATTAAGCGCTGACCTCTCCACCTCTTCATCTCCTGGGGCTGGAACAGGTACATTGCCAGCAACGGGCCAGGTCGTCTGAAGATTTCTCATAAATCTGATTGGGCCATGCTCAATCACCTGTGGCATCTGATCATGGATAGAGTAGAGATGTGCAAGTACCCTGAATTTCCAATAGTCATAATTGTCAATAGAGAATTCAGGAAGATTGCCCTTGAGGCGTTTAGAACTGGATGCCATGAAATGCAGTTTTTCAGAAACAAGATCAGTTCAGTAGACCACCAAAAGTTTCTCCTCAGAAACTGTTGGTAAACAAAGTCACTGATCTTTTGAACCACTGCTCTGATACCACTTGTTGGTCCCGAAACGAGTATAATCAGTGTATGGGGGGAATACACTGATGTCAGATTTTTCTGAAAGACTCAGAAAAATGCTCTAACACACTCAGTCAGGATTTCCTGAAGTACTCAGTATGCTGAAGGTCCACAGGGGCAGCAGGGACAGTTCAGTAACGAGTCAGATAAGCTGAGTGTGAGTAAAGTGCTCGGAAGCTCAGTAGAGATAATAAACCTACTGACCGCTTGGAAGCAAGTCAGTTGGACTACTATCTCAGTGAGTCAGAGTGGGTGCGGAAAGTGAGCCCTTAGGTTCTACTCGTTTTTAGTTTCTGAAAACATATTCTCTGAGTTTGCTTAGTAAACTGTTGGTTAAGGCTGAGTGCACAGTGTTAAGATTCAGGATGATTGATTCAGTGCTGAATAGAAAAGCGATGCAGGGTGTTCAGTTTATTATGATGACAGTTATGATCCTGAACAGAACAGTAAATCAGCACACAGGGGACTTTTTAACGTGGTTCGGAGATAACCAACTCCTACGTCCACGACCTGATTTAACAGGAAGCTATTCTCAAAACCCTGAGGATAGGTGCTTGGGTTTTACGTGCCAAGGGACACGAGTAGCCAACTTCCTCTCTTAGGAACTGACCCCTGGGCGTTTTACAAGTCCCAGTCCTTCTAACCAACCAATCTCACACCTTGAGTGGTTTGGTATTCTGGTTTCCAACTAAGATAGCTCTAGCAATACAAAACAATGCTAAATAATAGAGCTATCGATCTAAGCAAATACAGAGTGAATCCTACTACAACACTAGGGAAATTTAATTGCAGAGTGTTGTTTATGATATGCTTTGAATGCTTGGATTCTTGAGAGTTTTCTCTTGGAAATTTCCCGTTAGCCTTGAATGGGTGCAAGGCTCTCCATATTTATAGGCAAGATTCAAAATAGATTCGTTGGAGGAGATCAAATCAAATCTTTCCTATTTTAGGTAGATTGCAGGCTAGAAATACTGTTTGACCTACCCGCCATGCTTATTCTAGCAAGTTGTCACATCACCTGCAACTTTTTGAGACGTATTAAATGCCGCATTAAATGCTGCGCAGACTCCGTGCATGCGTGTCGAAAGATCATTGGCTCTCCGCTATAACGGCTAGTTGACCTTCAGACATTTGTCTTTCCCCGTACATTCAATGCTCTGAGTCTCTTGTTAATAACTCAGTCTGAACTTGTGTCTTAATGGAGTCTTGCTGACATTCTCTTTGTCTCTTGTCCCATAGCATAAATAACCTTTTGCTTTGGACTTACATGATTCAGGTGATCTGAACCACGGCCTGAGTCATGTCCTTTGTGCATTCAGCACAGCCTGATGGGTTATTCAGCCCAGTATGTGTAACCTTTTTGCTTCGGACTTACAGGATTCAGGTGAACTGAACCAAGGCCTAAGTCAGGTCTTAAGTGCATTCAGCACAGCCTGATAGGTGACACTTACTCTTTACTGACTAACTTCTGTCCTCAGTATGCTTAATGTACTCAGTAGAAACATCAGCCAATGGTACTTCAGGATTGACTTCAGGATGAATCAGCAGGCTTTGATCGTCAGCTTCAGAACAGACAATCTTCAGCAAGAATGACTGACTCCTTCAGGATGGTTTACACTTCAGACTTCAGTAAATTGGGTCGACTCCAATATTCTTCAGTCTTCAGCATGGTCCTCCTGTACTGAATTTCTAACCTAACTATCCTGAATTATTTTATCCTGAACAGCTATACTTAGGTAAATTCATCAGGGGTTTTGGGATCTAATCAAAACACTCAGATTGTCCCAACAATGGCACAGTAAAAAGATAAATTCTATTGCTCTTTCTACAGCTGAGGCAGAATATATTGTTGCTGGAAGCTGTTGTGCACAGATCTTATGGATGCAATATCAATTATAGGACTATGGGATTGATGCAAGAGAAACAACTATATTCTGTGAAAATACAAGTGCCATTGCTAGTACACATAATCCAGTTTTACACTCTAGATCAAAACACATAGATGTAAGGCACCATTTCCTAAGAGATCATGTTGAAAGATAGGATATGAAATTGACAAAGACTCATACTGATTTTAATCTTGCTGATATTTTCACTAAACCTTTGTGCTAATCAAGGTTTTCAATCTTGAGAGGTAATTTGGGAATGTTAGAACTGTAAGAACACTCTGTGAAAATCACTAAATTGCAAAAACAAACCTAGAAAATTGGAAATCAGCAAAAAGTAAAACTGCAGCTGCAAATTCATTCAACTGCAGAGTTGCTAACTCTACAGCTGTAGACTTAGTTCTGAACTGCACTTTCCTTACCAACTGAGGACTTCCAAATTCTAAGATTGTCAACTGCAAACTTAGGGAATTTATAGTACTTTGTACAATTCTGAAAATCAAATGGAGTACTACAAATTCAGAAATGTTTGTACTCGGTTTCAGACATTTTGGATTTATTCAATATTTTAATTAATAAAATGTGTGAGTACGTGTAACATTTTAAATAGAATTAAATTCTATATGAGTTAGATTTTGGATAAATTTAATTATAAGTTTTGGTCCAGAATTAAAAAACACATAAATTTTAGGTCAAAGACCGTTATACCCTTATTCTTAAATGATTGTTTAAGGAAATGTATTTAAAGGATCCGTCATCTTTTTTATATCTCATTTTAACATTCGAACCCCTGAAACCTTAAACACTCCCCATATCTTACTCTCCAAAACCAAAACATCATGGCAATGAAAGTTATTTTTGGAGTACTTTTCAACTTTGACGAATTACTGAAGATGCATCCCACTGATGTTATGGAAGACGTTGTCAAACACATAGTGAATCAAGGGATTCATTATTGTCTTACTCACAATCCTGGAGCTTATGATGATAAAATCGTGCATGAGTTCTATCAGAATGCAGAAGCCAGTATGAAAAGGAAAACATTATCAGTAAAGCTGCAAGAAAGGAAGGTAAATATCACAGCTGGTGATATTTGCAGAGCTTTACATCTAAGGACTGGAGGTGATGCTCATGATAATCTCAACTTTGCTGAGGAAGATGAGAAGTACTGGAAAATATTCACTACAAAGAAGCCATTTCCAAAGAACTGGAAGAGGACATTCAAGAAGACTGACCTAGCAGTTGAGTATGTCTACTTATATGAAGCTATTGATAAGTGTTTATTATGAAGAACTGGTGCTCATGATACTGACACTGTTCTTATGTGGGATCTGATGATAGCTTTTGTTAAGGAAGTAAAAGTTGATATAGGAGAATTGCTACTGAGAAATATTGGAAATGATGTTCTGAAGACTGGAAAGAACAAAGGTTTTGGTTTGTTCTTGAACTATATTTTAAAGGAGGTAGGTTTTTCTTTATTCAATGGGCATGAAGGACAACCTATTTTGATTCATAGAATCATAGGGAAGGCTAATTTCAAGAGAGAAGCTATGGATGCTCCTTTGGCTCCTAAGTCTAAGAAGAGAAAGAAGAGTAAATCAGAAGGAAAGAAACCTACTGTTGATAGTTCACCAAAACAGTATGAAAGAAAGAAGAAGAAAAATGTAAGGAGAAAGTTTTTGGTGGATGAACCAACTGATTCTGAGGATGAAGTTGACAGAGAAAACAGACAGAAGAAATTTCATTCCAAGAAGATTATAGAAATTGAAGCTGACAAGTCTACAGCTGTAGACTTGCCAATTGTACAGTCTAAGGTACAAGTTGTTGAGGAACAAGAAGAACATATTGTTGAACCTGAACCTGAAATTGAACAACTTCCTGTTGTTCCAGTTGAGAGGGTAGAAGGATTTGAAGAAGAAAGGCAAAGATTTGATGACTGGAAGATAGTCAGGGAAGAATTGGTTAAATTAACAGTTGAAGAAAAAAATTTGTTCCAGTGGGTTGTTGACTGGACAAATTGCAGTGATTTAAATGAGTTAATGAAACCCAACTTTCTGAATGATTTTATTTCTGAGAAAATGAGAAATAATAAAGGAAAGGGAAAGCAGATTATTGCTGAAGAGACTGCAAGACAAAAGATCACCAAATCAGCAGCTGCACTTTGAGAGTTACAATGGGATCTGAGAGAGAGACCCAGAAGCTGAATATCCAGAAGCTGAATTTGATGTTACAAGCTCAGATAGTGAAGAAGAGAGGCCACAAAAGATTGGTGAAGGTAGTCAACAAATAGTTGAAGCTGAAGGCTTAACTATTTTGGCAAAGGAGGCTATTCCATTGGAGTCTGCAGGAGCTAGTGCTGCAAATCCAGTACAAGTTGAAGAAACTGACCTATATCTGAGAAAGAAAAAAGAGGCAAGGAAAGATGACTCACCTTGCAAAGAGCCTAAAGATAAACCTGATAATGATGAAGATGGTGATGATGATGCACCAATGGGTGGTGCTCAAGCCAAGATTATGCAGACCGTTGATCAATCAAATTTGGAGGCTCAAGCTGATGAGCAGATAGTTGATATCACCTCAAAGGAGATTGATGAAAGTGCTAAGGATATGTCAAACCCCATTACAAGCATTTTCAACCAACCTCCTCCTGCAATGTTCACTTTGGAAGAAATTTATCAACATGGAACTCCTCCCCTGCAGAGTTATTTAGCACTTGAGAGAGAAAATGTAGAAAATATGGATGACTACAATGTTGATTTCTATACAGACAAAATAGAAGTGATTATGACTCCTAGCAAGAGGAAGGCTTCCACTGAAGACTCTACAGCTGTAGAGTTGGTGCCTTCTAAAGCTCAGAAAGTCACAAAGGGAAAAGAGTTGGTTATTAGAGAAAGAGACTCTGAAGAAGAGCACATTGATTCAAACCCTCAAATGACACCTAAGGAAGTTGTATCTCAACTGAAAAAGATGGAGGATTTTCTGAAAGAAATTGAAGCAGAAATCATCAAACAAGTCAAGAGAGTACCTGATACTATCATTTCTCAGAATGTCAAGAAAGGTATGGAAGACTTAGTGAAGAAGTTTGAAGAGAGATGCCTAGAAGAGAAGAAAATTCTTGAAAAGAATTTCAAAGCTGTTGTGGACAAACTATTGGCTCAAAATGAATTGTTTAGACAAGATGTTATTCAGAAGACAAGAGAAATTATTACTCTACAGTCTGATATCAATCTGATGAAAGATGATTCTTTTAATTTGAAGATTGAAGTAAAGATTATGAAGAATGAGATGACCTAGATGATAACTGGGAATGAGACTCTAAAGAATGATCTTATGAGCAAGATTAACACCATTTTGTCACACATTGATGTTGGTAAAAAGGGGGAAAGCAAGATTGAGAATGAAATCAAAGAAGGAGACAAGATTACTGAAGACATTCTTGGAAATGTGAAGAATAATGGAGAAGCATGGGCAAAGGAACTTGAAGCTGCCAAAATCTAAAGACTTATCTAAGAGACTGGGAGAACAGTCAGAAGAGATATCTCAACCTGAGCAGATGAAGGGAAGTTCTAAAGGAAGCAAGATTATAAAACTCCCTAAATCTACACCTCAGAAGAAACCCACAGTTCAGAAACCTATAGCTTATTCAATTCAAAAACCTTTGGGTTATTGGGAACATACTGTGAAAGAGTCAAGAGATAGAAAGAAAGAGAAAGAGGAGAAAGAGAAAGAAAAGCAAAGAAAGAAAGATTTTGAAGAATCTACAGCTATTGTCACTGCTCAACCTTTGAATGTTCAACCATTGAGCATGATACCTGCTGAAGATCCAGATGAGAAGGAAAAGCAAATGAAGACTGAGTTTGATTATCTATGGAAATAATTCTTGAGCATATGCAACAGGCATACAGTGATTAAGAAGATCAAACTAAAGAAAGACAAATTTCAGAAGTTCAAGGATATGAAGGCCAATGGATCTTTGTATAAAGGAGACAATGCTCGCCTCCTTGGTGGGAAGATCAAGAGTATTCTGTTGCCTAAGAAGGTGTTCAAATCAAAGAAGGAGGAAGAAGAATTTGAAGCCTATGAGTTCATGATGCTGAAGAAATACATTGAAGAAGATGAGAAAAACATGAAGCTAGTGGAGCAAGGAATTCTAAAGCCCCAAGATGAATCTGATGAGGATGATGAAGAAGATGATGCTGATCCCAAGCACAGGAGAAGATGAAAACTCTGTTCTAGATTAGACACTAAAACGTTTTAGTTTTTAGTCTAATTATCTACTGTAAGCTGTATCTTGAACCCTTGTTTATGTTATTGCAGCTTTTTGTCTTCTGTTGCTTTGTTTTTGTCTGCTTTGTGTTGTTCTTGTTTTGTTTCGTGTAAGACAATATCTTATTATCTTTGTTTGTCTTTGTTGTTTGTTGTTTGTTGTTTGTTTTGCCAACATCAAAATAGGGGGAAATTGTTAAGTACCTTGGTTTAGATTTTGATGTGTGCAAAACAATGTGTTTAATTGTGTAAATTGATCTAACACTTGTGTTAAGGAAATTGGTGTTCGAAATTTATAGTTGTAAGTGAAGTCTGCAGCTGTATACTTGATCATTCTAGAGCTAGACATGACCCTACAGCTGTAAGGTTTCTCTACAGCCAATTTTTCATATTGACAGGACTCTACAGCTGCAAAGAACCGTTTAAAGAAGAAGTTCAAGTCAGAGATTATTTGAAGATAATGAAGACCCTTAAGAACAATTAGTGTAGCTTTCAAGCACTCACTAAAATGTACTTAAGTGGAGGATATTTTCTTAATTCTGGAGGATAATGGAGATTAGTTGCAAGACAGCCAGAATTCTGAAGAAAAGGACAATAGTACATTCAGTACTATCCTGTGTGAAAGATGAGGACCACTTCACACATGCCAAATAGAGAGAGAGGAGCCTTATCCGGATTTCAAATTTGAATTTCCAACAAATAAATCACACCACTCAATCTATAAATAGAAGAAGTCTTCAGAGGAAGCAATAACAAAAACACTGAGCATACAAGCATTTTGCCTAAGCAAGTCTACAGCCAATGAATTTTCTGAGAGAGCTTTAATTGTTTTTTATTCTTTGTGATTCATAGGAGAGTTGGTTAGGATTTTCTTAGAAAAAATCACATATTTTGTTGTTGTTCCCTCACCTGTTTTATATTTCTACTTAGTGTAGATATATCTTTGTGAGTTATATTCTGAGTGAATAGGGTAGTTTAATCTCTTATTGGAATAGGAATCTGAGTGAACCTAGTTCTAAGGGGGAACTACTTGTATTGATCTGAGTGATCTCATCTTAGTGAATTTGGCACCTGAGTGGTGTAACAGTGGATGTAGGTCGTCTTTTTATAGACCCTAAACCACTATAAATTTGGTCTATTTACTTTCTTTCATTTAAATTCTTATTCTGCATATTTAATTTATTTGTTACATTCATCATTCTTTTGAAATCTGCGTGCATAAAAACTTTGTGGTTTTCACAAAGGGAAACTGACTCTACAGCTGTAGACTTTCATAAGTCACTCAGCTGTTAAGTTTGTTTATATTGTTTTTCATTATCACTCATTTTTATTCCGCTGCACATTAAAGTATTCTCTATAGAATTTTAATTGTGTAAATTCCTCTGATATTTTGTCTACAAGTGATCTTTTATTTTCTGCAAGTTTTTGAACTCTGCAGCTGTAGACTTATTAAGTCCACAGTTGTAACCTTTGTGGTCAAGTTTCTAAAACTCTTGTAGACTTATCTTTTTAACTTATAGAGAGGCTACGGTAAAGTTCTAGAATTTCCTCTTTAAAAAGTTTGAAAATTTATTTTTGGACTCAAGGTCTATTCACCCCCTAGACATTGACCACTTTTAGGGACCAACAATATAGAATTTTTCGTTAGTAACATCATAACATTCATTCACATGTACAATTTAATTTAAAAGACTACTACCCCACAATGTTAAATATGTTCGTATGGTATTACTCAAATTAATGATACTAATAAGACCCATCTTCACAAGGTGAAAAAGTTTTACATGATAATTTGTATTTTAACTTTGACTTTACTTTTTTTTTTCTTATTTTCTAATGGTCATCTTTTAGGTTAAAATTGATTTTCCCAGTACAAAATTTTATTTTAGGAATACAATGATGTATTATGGAGTAATAAAAGGGACAAAAAACTATTTTAAAGAAAAATACATTGTATCCCACCATTGGAAGCCCTAATCTCTCGAATTGTTGAAGGTCGTTGATTTGCAAGTTGCGTCACAAAGGAACATGATTAATGTAAGCTTATTGTTCGATTGGACTTGCATAAAAGAGCACATAGATTCAGCAGTATATACAAAGGTAATTTTTTTTCCTTTTAATCTTGATCGATTTACTCAAATAACATTTTTTGAAAATATATTCAGTTATGTTACAAATTTTTTCTCCAAGTAATTTCAATTTTTAAACTACGTACAATTCAGTAGTTTTAATGTCATATTGCTTTTGAATTTTTGGAAAGATATTGATTAATTTTTTGTATTTTTGTTTGTAGCGTAACTAATTTGTAACCTAGTGTCCGACGGTGGATGCTGGAGTTTTCTTAATTAATTAATTGTGTAACTACAAAACACATTAAAAGAAAAAAAAATTAATAAAAAAGGTAATAAATTCGCGTATATGTTTTTTTTTGTGGGCTTAATATTTAATAAATTTGCAAAAAATGCTCCATTTGATTTTACTAATATTTTCTTAACTTCAAAATCTAAATTACTGAAACAAAAATTGTGCCATACCACATATTGCAATTCATGTTAATAAAAGCTACACTTAAAATTAAATACTGGTTTAAAAGAAGAATATATTTTGTTTTTAATATTTATTATATTTTTGTTTTTTACCTAACTACTTTTTCTCTTCTTTCTTAACCACCGCCGGGACTTTTCTCTGGCCCGGACTTCGTTGTTCAGAGAAGGCAAAGACTGGGCCGGGCCAGGCGCACGTGCGTTGCGTCCCTTGTTATTCTAGGCGCGAATGTGTAAACACTCTTTTTTTTTTTCAAAAAAGAAATTAAATAATTCGTATATATGTTTTATTTTTTTTGTGGGCTTTAATATTTAATTTGCAAAAATTCTCTGTTTTGTTGGACAATATATATAGTTTTTTAACTTCAAAATCTACAACTTATTGCTTTTCATGCTAATAGAAGTTTATTGAAAGTTACAATTAAATATAAACATAGAGGGGTAGTGAACAAGATAGTAAAATATGATCCAAGATATTAAGAAATAATAAATCTAATTTGTTGTTTAAAATAATATTCCCTAAAACATTAATTAAGGAATAAATAAAACTAAGATGGATCGTTTAGATTTCATTAAAGATACCGTTCTTACAAAATCTTATAATAGTCAGGAACTCATTCTTTTAATATGTTATGTTAATTCTTTAAAAGTTGAACAATCAAGAAGTTGCGATCTTCAATATGAGTGCGAGAGAACATTTATGGAAGTGATCTTATTTTTTATTTTTGGGGAGTAATGTAAATATAAAATTGTATAGTTGAAATATATATATATATATTATTATATATATTTATATTCTTTTTTTTTTTTTGGAGAAAGGATGTTTGAGGGGAAGGAAATATTCTTTCATCAAGAACATATATATGTGTTCATATTTTAGAGATCTTATGTTTCAATCATATTCAGGACAACTTCATAGTTATTATGAGCACATGAATCAAGAAAAACGGGTATGTGAGTGAAGGTTAAATAATTAAAAAAAGTGTACTCTATTCAATATAAAAAAATTTCTTTTTAAATGTGTAAAAACAGAATAAAACAAGTGTGAAAGTAGTGATGAGACGGAGGGAGTAACTTATAAAGCTAATCACTGCGGTGTTTTTGTCTGGTGCAAACACAAATTAGGTCCCGTTTATAAAAAAATTGGTAACCAATAAAAATATTCAGAAGAAATGAACGAAAATATAAATAAATATTTTAAAATGAGTTATAATTGAATTACGAGAAAGAAAAGCGTTAATAATTATTTTTTCATAAGTAATAAAAAATTGTAAAACTTAGTTTATCAGGTAGTGAAATTGTCTTGAGTTTGAATGAATCGTAACATAAATTTTGGAAAAAATAATTTTAATCCCAAAATTAGTTTTTTATAATATTTAACTACAATTTATTTTTAAAATGTCTCATTTTGATCTCAAATTGATGGATAAAAGTTGTATGACGTTATTTTGAAGTTCAAAATTAGTGATTTACTTATATATATATATTTTTTATAATTTTATTATATATACAACATGTATATTTAAAAATTCCAAAAGAAAAGAAAAATGTCAAATATATTTAGTACATGGACGTCACATTAGCGTTATTGATGAAAATTACCAATTTTAATCTTCAAAATGATGTTATTTAGCTTCTTATTTTCACTTTGAGACCAAATTAAATCGACTCTTATTAGATAAAATGAGACTAATTCTGATAATAAATTAATTTTGATATTATATCTATTTTATTAAAAAAAAGCTACGGAATGATTAATTTGGGATTTAAATTCAATTAATTATTTCTCATTTTAGCGGTAATAATTCTCTTAGTTACTAATTTTTAACAATTTGTGACATACACTGCCAAAAAATTAATTTTCACCGCCGGATGCTACTTGTTATAATATATGTAAATATATTATTATATTGTGTGGATATAATATTAGATATATCCAGTGGACTTTAGGCCCACAAGACTTAGGGTTAGGTATTATATATATAGTTCGTTCCCTGTATTATGTACTCTACACTTTCACATTCATTGTAACGACAGTTCATGATTAGTATATTCTCCTGGCTTGGTCGCCCCCAGACGTAGTCACTCCGTGACGAACTGGGTCATCAATACTGTGTCTTTACTTTCACGCTTTTACGCTTTCCTCTCAAGATTACAACACGTTATCAGCACGAGTCTCTACGAGCATTAAGGATTTACGAGAGGATTGCTCCAGCAGTTTTCGGATTGGATTCAAAACTCAGATTTTTATTTGGAAAATAAGCGATAATTCTGTGAGTTTTTATTCATTGAATTTTCTGAATCAAAAGCATGGATATTCTGTAATTCGCATGAATATATGTGATTCGTATATTTGATATATGTGAATATGCCTGAAATCATATGCTGTTTGTTCTTGCTGTTTACGAATATGTCATTATGCTTTATATTCGATATGCTTAACAAAACCAGAATTCCCAAAAATAAGAAATTTCAATCCTCTGTTTTTTTTGTCTATCAATTGTTCATATGCTATCGAATAGTTCATATGCACTGTCTTTGCTGTTCTTATCTGCATATATGACAATACCTGAATTTCTGATTATTCATGTTGATTTTGTATGCGATTCCGTATTGATGAATAACAAAACCTGAAACAAAATTCGATCCCTTAGATCGAACCTCAAACCCAGGACCATCAATTCCATGTTCTTTGTTCTACGATTTTCAGCAAATAAAACCCAAAATTGTTTTTCAATTGAAAACATCATACACTGTTTTGCAAAATCCCTAATCTGAAATCTTACCTGACGGCCCCTGAAACGGCCGGACGGCATGTACGCGACGGCGCCTCCGCCCTTGGGCGTGACGGTACCTCCATCTACGCGACAACGCCTATGTTGGCCGCGACCTTTTTCTGCAGCGACGACAAAGTCGCCTGCTCTTGGTCATCAATGAGCGTGACGGCGCCTCCGCCGCTGAGCGTGAGGGCACCTCCGCCTCTGCATCGGCCTTTGTCTGACGGCGCCGAACAACGGTGCCCTGTCTTTCAGGCACGACGTTAGCGGGCTTCTGGGTCCAATTCGACCGCGACACCTTGAAGGCGCGATGGCGTCGGCCTCTGGCACACCGAACGGCACGACGGCCATTGATACGGCCGCTGTACAGCGGCACGATCTCCACTGCCGACGAACCCGGTCGCGCGCGACGGCGATGATACACCGACTACGTGCTGCGACGGTGCTATAAACTACGTCGGCCAAATCGAAGGGCGATGACACCTGGGCGCGACGGAGCTCCGCCTTGAACGGTGACGCGACGGCGACGCCTCGCCGAAACGCGACGACAAACGCCGCGAGAGCAGGTGCGCCGACAGCACGATGGTGCCCGTGCGACGCTGCGACGACGACCGGCACTCCTGACGCAATCCGACGATTGTGATGAGCGGTTACGGCAGTCGGCCACTACGCAAAAATTCCGCCCCGATTTTTCCGCACTGTATATGATTTTTTGACCGATTCTCAAAATACTGAAAGCCCTAATCGGTAATTGAAAATTGTTTTGGGCCATTTAGTAGATTGGGCCATGTTTCTGTTGGGCCTGATTCTTTTATTTACTATTTAGGTCTTTCCTGTTTGTTTTAAGCCCTGGGCCTGTGCCTCCTTTAATAAAATCGATGGGCTTTCCTTCTGATTCTGGGCATGCTTATTAAATGGGCTGATGCCCTTTATTAACAAAAAAATTGTTAATTAATATTAATATTAATTAAATAATTACTTAGGCTATTTTTTTAAATTGATTGGGCATTTTATTTAGTTGATCCTAATTAATTAGGATCCTAACAATTATTTTTGGGTCCGATGTCCCATTAATAAAAATTCATAATGGTATTATGAAAGCCCAAATCATAAAAAAAAAAAAAATTTAAAGGCCTTATCCAATAATTATTTTTGGGTTCAAGTCCCATTAATAAATGTCTCATAAAAGTCATACACCCAAAAATATCAATACCCCCTATAATTAATTATTAATTTTTGTCTTAGCATTTTTATGATTGAGCCTTAATTATTAAAAGCTACAAACAAATAATTTTTAATATATTTCCATTTATTAATTTTTGTAGCAAAAACATGTCAAACATCACTAAATGTGAATTCAATGAATTGACACTTGTTTGCCATAACTTCTTGACATGGGCTCTCAACGTTGAAATCCACTTTGTCTCTAAAGACTTTACCGACACAACTAGACAATCATCTAAATCCAAAACTGCCCAAATGGCACAAGCTCTAATCTTCTTAAGACATCATCTTCACAAAGATCTTAAGAACGAATACCTCACTAAAAAAGATCCATCGACGTTGTGGAAATCCCTCCAGGATCAATTCCAACAACAACACGATGTGATCCTCCCCGAAACCAGACATGAATGGATAACACTTCGTTTCCAAAACTTCAAGTCTGTACCGGAGTACAACTCCGCCCTACATCGCATAGTTTCTCAGCTTAAGCTGTGTAAAGAAACAATAACTGATTATTAGTTAATTGAAAAAACTCTTTCCACTTTCCACCTAGTAATCTTGTACTCCAGCTGCAGTACAGGGCCAAAGAGTATCAATCACACTCCGAGCTCATTTCTGCACTTTTAGTTGCAGAAAAGCACAACCAATTGTTGATGAAAAATCACAATATTAGACTGGTTGGCTCACAAGTTGTGCCTGAAGCACATGCTACTCGGAGGAACTCTAGAGGCCGTAAACGTGGAAAAGGAAATGAGGCGAGTGGGGGACGCGGATCGACCCGAAGTCGAGGCCGTGGTGGGGGAAGAGGTAGAGGTCGCAACAATGCACAACCTAGTGCAACTGAAAAGAATGCACCTCAAGATAACCCATCGAGCTCACGTGCACAGAACAAACAAGTCTGTCACAAGTGTGGATGCGACGATCATTGGTCTATCTCGTGTCGTATACCAAAACATTTGGTGGAGGCGTATCAACGTATGCTAAAAGACAAAAATGGGAAGGCTCATCACGGTGGGACACACCACACCGACCTGCCCAAAGCAGGCTTTGTCATAGACAAAGGATGACCTCTTGGGTGAACATATGACTATTGACTACAAAATTTAATACGTTTTTGATAAAGTAGGACCTAAGTGATCCCTTGTGCGGCTGATCAATCAGCGTCTGTAATCTTGGCTCTCCTTAGCATTCCTCATATCTAAACGTATCCAAACATACACTTAAGTGCTTATGGAGATTAATGTGTTGTGCTTAGTAGATAGTGCTACTACACATACTATCTTAAAAGATAGACAATTTTTCCAAACATTAACTGAAAAGAAAGGAAGTGTCACAACTATTTCCGATGACGACATACAAATCGTTGGCTCCAGAAGAGTCTCGATCATTCTACCTATGGGTATCGAATTAATAATCGAGAATGCTTTATTGTTTCCACAATCAAAGCGTACCCTCCTCAGTTTCAAAGACATTCGACTGAATGACTATCACATTGAAACAAATACTGAGGACAATAGTGAATATTTGTTAATGACTCACTATTTAAAATTATCATAAACACATCGTCGAAAAACTTCCATCTTTTTCGTCTGGCTTGTATTACACATACATCAGACCCTCAAATCTCCATTTAGCCCTTAATCTAAAATTTAATGATCCAAATTCTTTCAAATTATGGCATGAGCGGTTAAAACATCCATAACAATCCATGATGCGTCGGATTCTATGTAATTCATCTGGCCATATCATAACACACAACAGAATCCCTTCTGTTAATGAATACATATGTGATGCTTGCACAATGGGTAAGCTCATAATTCGTCCTTCTAGTAGTAAAGTAAGAACTGAATCTCCTAAATTCCTTGAACGGATTCAAGGAGATATTTGTGGACCGATACACCCAGCATCTGGACCATTTCAGTACTTTATGGTCCTAATAGATGCATCCACTCGGTGGACTTATGTCACCATGCTATCCACTCGCAATACTGCTTTTGCAAAGCTTATTGCTCAAATTATCCTGTTGATATCACAATTCCCAGATCATCCAATCAAATCCATACGCATGGACAATGCCGGTGAATTCACCTATAAGGCATTTGATGATTGTTGCTTGGCATTGGGAATCAAAGTGGAGCATTCGGTCCCTCATGTTCATACTCAAAATGGTCTAGCTGAATCATTAATTAGACGTCTTAAATTAATCGCTAGACCACTACTACAAAAAATGAACTTACCTGTTTCATGTTGGGGGTAGGCAATCTTATATGCATCATCACTAATCCAATTTCGACCAACTGCATATCATGAATATTCCCCTATTCAACTCGTGCGTGGAAAAGAACCTAACATTTCCCATCTGCGTAGATTCGATTGTGCAGTGTATGTTCCAATACCACCACATAAGCGAACATCTATGGGCTCACAAAGTAAACTCGATATTTACATCGGTTTTGTATCTCCCACAATACTTAAATACCTCGAGCCTTTAACTGGGGATCAGTTTACAGCCCGTTTCGCTGACTGCACATTCGACGAAGATCTATTTCCGGCCTTAGGGGGAGAGAAAAATACCACAATTAATAAATGCCGTGAAATTATGTGGAACACAAAAGATCTTCAATACTTAGGCCCACGCACTAGTCAAACTTGAACCAAAAGTTCAAAAGAAAATAAACTTGCAATAATCAGCAAGTAATCTGCCAGATGCATTATCAAATGTATTACTGATTATAAATGAAGTGACTGTGAATAGTTAAGGATGCCCCTATACGCCAGAAGCGTAATGAACCTCCTTACACAAAACCATGGTACATTAATGCTAATAATATATTCAGTCACTCATGAAATCTCCTGAAGAGATTCGTCCTGAAGACGAGAAATCCTAGTAAAAAGCACGTGCACATAGCAATCAAAATACTAGGATTGCGGAACACCCAGATCAAATGGGAAATGATCAAGATCTGGTTTACATGAATCTTAAATAAACACAAGAGACAAACATATCACTGTTGTCGACAACATATTCGTACCCATAGTTGTTCTTTCTAAAATCTGGTACTAGTATCTAAATTCAGTGCTCGAAGCACTTTGATTAGATGCAATAGAAAGAAGCAAATATGGAAGAGCTAGACTCGCAAAATAAACTGTTTTGTTCTATCATACATACCCCCTAAATATTTTATCCCTGAAGGATATAAATGGGTATTAATACGAAACAAAATGAAGTTGTGAGATACAAAGCGAGATTAACAGCTTAAGGGTTTTTCGCAGTGACCCATTATTGAGTTTGATATGATCAAACAAATACTCCTGTTGTTAATATTATAAAGTTTCGCCATATATCCCTGGCAGTTAAACACAGTTAATAGACATAATTACCGCATATTTATACAGATCATTAGATTCTGACATCTATATGAAAATCCCTGATGGATTAACTATTCCCCAAATGAGGAATAATGAACATCGTAGTATGTTCAGCATTAAGTTGCAACGCTCGTTATATGGCTTAAAACAATCAGGTCGTATGTGGTATAATCGACTAAGCGAATTCCTCCTGAAGAAGGAATAAGTAAATAACGAGGGTTTTCCTTGTGTCTTTATTAAGAAATCCCTTAATGGTTTTTGCATCATCTCGGTGTATGTGGATGATCTAAACATTATCGGAACAAGGAAAGAGATTGAAGAAGCAAGTTCAATCTTAAAAACTGAATTTGAAATGAAAACTTTGGGTAAAACCAAGTTCTGTCTCGGTCTGCAGATCGAGCATTTCCCTGAAGGAATATTGATATACCAATCAGCTTACCTAAAGAAAGTGTTGGAGAGATTCCATATGGATAAATCTCATCCTTTAAGCACTCCAATGGCTGTCCGTTCCCTTGATTTGGAAAAGGACCCATTCAGACCTAAGGAAGATACCGAAGAGCTATTGGGACCTGAAGTTCCATATCTAAGTGCAATTGGTGCACTGCTCTATCTTGCCAACTGCACTAGGCCTGATATTGCCTTTGCAATGAATCTACTTGCAAGGTTCAGTGCCTCCCCTACGAGGAGACATTGGAATGGTGTGAAACATATCTTACGATATCTTCAAGGTTCACAAGATCTTGGTCTTTTCTATCAAAGAAACCAAGACAAAACACTTATAGGTTATGCTGATGCTGGTTATCTATCTGATCCCCATAATGCGAAATCGCAAACGGGTTATGTTTTCCTCTGTGGTGGAACAGCCATTTCATGGAGATCTGTCAAACAAACCTTGGTGACCACATCGTCAAACCACTCAGAGATCATAACTCTATACGAAACTGCACGAGAATGTGTGTGGTTAAAGTCCCTTATAAAACACATTCACGATTCGTGTGGTATCCCTTCTGTTGACTTAAGCCCGTCAATTATCTACGAAGATAATGCTGCATGTATTGCACAAATGAGCAACGGCTATGTCAAAGGGAACTTGACGAAGCATATATCCCCAAAATTCTTTTATCCTCACGAACTCCAAAAGAGTGGTGAGATCACGATAAAACAAGTACGCTCAAGTGACAATCTAGCTGATTTGTTCACTAAATCCCTTCCTACTTCGACTTTTGAAAAGTGCGTACATGGAATCGGGATGCGTCGACTTGGAAGGTTGTTATCTTCAGGGGGAGTAACAAATGTTAAACAATCCTGATGATTGTATCCTCGAGGCCATTTGTAACACTCCACTAAGTAACACTTGTATTCTTCCTTGTCATATTATATCCAAGGGGGAGTGTTATAATATATGTAAATATATTATTATATTGTGTGGATATAATATTAGATATATCCAGTGGGCTTTAGGCCCACAAGACTTAGGGTTAGGTATTATATATATAGTTCGTTCCCTGTATTATGTACTCTACACTTTCACATTCATTGTAACGGCAGTTCATGATTAGTATATTCTCCTGGCTTGGTCGCCCCCAGACGTAGTCACTCCGTGACGAACTGGGTCATCAATACTGTGTCTTTACTTTTACGCTTTCCTCTCAAGATTACAACACTACTATCACCGCCACTTTCTAGTGAATTAAAGAATGAGTGATATATTAAATTAACTATTCATCTCCCAAATTCGTATAACTCTGTAAATTTAAGTTTGTACGATTCATTCACAATATTTTTCAGTCAAACACTGATTGAGGTAATAATTGCATGATTTAGTAAAATTTGATGTATGTATTTGGTGATTTTAATGTTTAATATGTCTCCTTAAGTGCTTAAATATATCGACTAATTTGATTTGTACAAGAATGTTGAAATTTGTAGGAAAATGGCACATAATGGAGCAAAAGGAGTGCATATGAGATAATGGAAGAGTTGTAGGAAGCTTGGAAAGCAAGACGAAGTCGAGAAAATGAGAGAAAAGCACATGAAAGTGGAATCAAGCTGCATCCGAGTGAGATTAGGCTCGATAAAGGGAAAACGCGCTCGATCGAGAGCCAAACACTCTAACCCTGAGCGTCTTCACTCTATCGGCCGCTCGATAGAGCGATGGCTAGGCTGATCGAGCGCCTAATCAAGTGGAATTAAGGCTGTTTCTGGAATTTTATCACTTAACTTAAGGGCATTTATGGAATTTTCATGTGCACCTATATATAGGCCTAAGATCATATTTCAAGGGGACTTTTAATCTTTTTCTTAGCTTATGGATAGACAGAGGAGTTAGGGAGAAGTTAGTGTTGATGAATTTTCAATCTTATAGTTTCAATGTTCAATTACTTTTGATCCAACCATTGGAATGTTGATCTGAGCACATCATTAGCTTCTTCTCGTTAATCTCTACGTTTGTATTTTTCATTTTTCAATTTTGCTTTGTGGATCGGATTTTTCAAAATAGAGGTAGATATCTATTTTCTTACTCCTTCTACTTAATAGATAAGATTTCTTATATTTTATTTGTGATTGCTTAGATATGTCTTTTCCTTCTTAATTGTTGTTGTTTTCATTCAATTAGTCATGGGCTAATATCTTCGTGCATTGGGGTAATGAAGGTTATGGAATAATTATATTGCTTTAATCTTCTAATGCTTGCATGAGTTGATTGAGTGAATAAATTCTCTAATTGATGGATTGACTAGATCTTTGGTGTATGTTATTTGAGATTTTATCCTTAAATTGAGTTAGCAACATATGAGAATTGAGTTAATTCAATTTAATTCTCAATTGATAATTGTGCACACCAAGTGTTTGTGTTTATTTTTCATAGTCAATGAGAATTGCTTGAAGCTTAGAGCTTAATCTAGAAGAGTATTAATCATTCAAATGAGAGTTTAATACTTGATAGGGTCTTATGACTTGGTTTAGGTACTTGATCATACTAATTTATGCGAGGAAGTGTTAGTAGTTTGATTGTCGTATAATCGACATTCCTCGATGCATTCACAAAACCTTGCTCACTTAAAAAGTGATAGTTAGTGATTTCTAAATTTTCATTAGTAGATAACAACACAAACCATGCATTTTAATTCATTTGATTTTTTTTCTTGTTAAACATCTAAATTAATTCTTGACAAATCGTCTTTTTTTGGGTTTGATATTTTGACTTGGTCACTTGCCTATTATACGACAATGTCCACGTACACTTGCGTGATTTGCATATTAGAAATTAGGCAATCACTCCCGTAGCTTTTACAACTAGAAGATTAACCTTACATCTGTAAGGTCTTGTCCATCTACAAGTCGATCAACTCTACGGCTGTAGAGTTCCCCTTCAAATTGTAATATCCTTAGTTCTTTAATTTTTTTCTGAAATGTTAGTTTACACAAATATATATTTGTATTTTGCTATCATCAAAATCTACTCAAAATAAGGTTCAAACATATTATCATCATAAAATCAATAAAAAATGAAAAATAAATAAATAAACACATATTTGTTCTTGTAAATATACATATTATCCTTATAATTTCTTTAAAAGTACAAAAAATCAAATTTTAAACATGTAGTAACACACATATGTTAATGTTGTATACATTCAGGGACTGCCGATATTTTTTCTTGAAAATTTTATTAGACCCGGTTTGACCCGCTAAGAATCCGTAAATTTTTATCTGGATATATATATTGCACGGTGTGCAATATTGCATTTAAAATTTTATCTAGTAATTAAATAAAGAGATCATAAACTAACAAAATAAATCATATTGTATGTTTCTTTGAGAAACAGCAGAACCGAATGTGAAGAAAAACCAAAATTTTGAAATGTGATTTAATTAATTAGGAGTTACGAATTGAGATTAATGAGATCAATTGACATTCATCAATATGGTCAGACATAACGAAAAACAAAAAATGCGTACGGTCAAGATTATCAACTATCTAAGATCTATGGACATAAAAAAATGCATAAAGTCAAAAAAGGAATATATGATTGCATTTTGTATAGTTTATTTTGGTGTTACCAAATTAGTTTAAATGGCGTTATCATTACCACTACTCTTGTATGCACCAGGTGTACCGTGCAATTCAAATTTAGTTTTAAAAAGTTTCATAAAATACAACTGAAAAGTTACACATGTTATTACTAAAAAGTGTATCTTTAATGGTGTAACTTTTTAGTAATAATTTGTGTAAATTAATTATTAAGGGTGCAAAGAAAGTGAAATAAACTCAGATGAGCAAGTACTGCTGATTAAACTGAACATTATACTATCAGCTGAGGAAGTCAGCTGATAGGTCTGCTGATGGTTAGTCATCTGATAAGGTCAGCTGAGATCGTTTGAGAAGTCTACTGAAAGTCATCCGGGATATCAGCGGAGTCAGTTGAGGAGGTCAGCTGATGGTAGTCAGCTGAGGTGGTCAGCTGAGGAGGTCTGCTGATGGTGGTCAGCTGATGGAGTCTCCTGAGTAGTCAGGATGATGATCACTCAGGATGGTCAGGATGATGGTCAGTCAGGATGAGCTATCAGAATTATAGTCAGGATGATTGATCAGATCAGCTGGTCAGGTCATGATGAAGGTCTACTGATGATATCAGCTGAGTACTCAGACTCAGCTGAGGACATATCACATCAGCAGACAAGACAAGGAAGGAGCATACTGACTCCAAATTCAGGAATTAACTCAGGATCAGTTACGAAGCGGTTTAAACTTCCAAGTTGGACAACGAGCGATCAGTTTAACAGAATCAAAACTGAAAATTGTTGGGCTCTGACAGTTATTCATTTTCAGTTGCAACTGTAGCAGCTTTCTTGTTAGGCGATTACAATCACAAGTATTAATTATAATTTTTCATTCTCCTATATATATACGTATAGAGAGATAGAGAGAGTAGAACACAGTATATACTCGAGAGATCCAAAGACACTTGTAATCTGTATCATCTTCTTCATTGATTAGTGAGAGAGGTGCCCTCATCCGTGGACGTAGATCATTTTTGATCGAACCACGTAAATCTTGATGTTCTTCAATTTCTTTATTCCAATTGATTTCAAACAATCATTGTTGATTCAACATTAATAATAAATGGTGTAATTTTTTAAAAATACACATGAATTGAATGGTGCACAAGAGACTTACTCTTAATATAGTGAATGATCTGCCGCTAATGATCCACCGTTGAGGGTTCATTAATTCAGTGGAGAACCAACCCGAAGGTTACTCGCGATATTGGATAGCAACAGATGATGGTATTTATTTTTCGAGCACTAGTGCTACCAATAAGTTGGAAAAGAAATATGTATGGAATAAAAGTGGATGATTTAATTATATACACTTCGTTCAATAGTTAGTGATTATTATTCGAGTTCAACCAGGTTTGAATATAGTGATTTATATTGGAGTTAAAAGATCAAGATTTATATTGTGTTTTTATTTTTTTGTTTGAAAGTATATATTTGTAAGTTCAAGGATAAATTGTCCCATAACTTTTTGAACAAAATAAATTTAATCTCAGAATTAACATTTTATTAGATTTAGTCTCAACTTCACTAATAACAAAATTCGAACATAATTTCAAATTAAACGGCAGTAAAAAAACGATATGATGTCATTTTAAAATTCAAAATTGATGATATTTAATTAGGTTGTTAATATGACGTTGATGTATGTTAATTATATTTGATATTTTCTGTCTTCAATTATTTTACCATTTATTATTGATTTGGAATAAAAAATGGGCCTCATTAGAAAAAATTGAGACTAAATTTAATTAAAAATTAATTCTGGTAGACTAAACATAATTTTGTCAAAGAGGAATTTGAACTCCATATTCAACCATAACATAAATGACATTTAATGTTATAAATTGGTAACTCCTAATTAAATGCTTCACCCATTCGGCTTTGTCATTACTCAAAGAATTTTAAGTTTCTTGATGAAGGACTGTTTGACTGAGTTTATAAGCTCTTTAAATATCTTATAAACTTTTTAAAGGTTTATTAGCTATCTTAGAGTGTTTGACAAAATAAGATGTCTGACAATTTATAAAACCTTAAAATAAGCTCTTAACATTTTATAAGCCATAAAAAAATAAGTTGAGATATTATAATTTATTTTTCTCAACACCTCTATCCCAATCCACCCACCTCATCCCGGTCCCCACCACCACTTCACAGCCCCTATCACGACAATACAACATAAAAATAATAATAAAATATTGAATTTTTATTAAAATTAATTTTTTTAAAATTATGATAAATTATCAAAGAATTTAAAAGTTGTATTAGTGAAACACTTCAACAACATATAAACTACTTAAAAATAACATCTTATAAACTCTTTAAAAAATTTATAAGATGTCAAAATTTATAAGATATTTAAAATAAGTTTAGCCAAACACACTATTAAATTTGTTGACGGTCGGTTTTAGGCCCGTACAAGCTATATATGGATTTGATGAAGCACAAATATATAGACAAACAATCTATTGATAAACTACGAAAAAAGAACCTTGATGATAAAATAGACCACAACACAAGTCCCTATGAGAGATCGAAGGGACTGGTTCATGACCCGCATAAAAGTGATCGGGGCATTGGATAGGCCAAAAGGCATCACCAGCCACTCTAAAAGTCCTTCAGAAGGCTTAAAAGCTATTTTTCACTCGTCATCAGATCGAATCAGAATTTGATGATAACTACTGTGCAAGTCCAATTTACTAAAGACCACTGACCAAATCAACTAATCAAGTAAATCATCGAGACGAGGAATGGAAAATCTATACCAAACAGTGGTCTTTAGTAAATTGGACTTGCAGAGTAGTTATCATCAAATTTGGATTCGACCGATAACGAGTGGAAAATAGCTTTTAATCTTATTGATAGCCCGACTATGAACACATATCCTCCAACTGCCATCCTTTGTAGGGGTTAGAAGGCCAGGCACAGCACACGGGCTCAAATTCTCACGAATATGTCCATGACTAAGAAGTTTCTCAACCTATCTACGAAGCTTATCGCACTCAGAAGGGCCCATCTATAGGTGAGACCTATTGGGAAATGAGGCCCCAAGCACAAGGCCGATGTTATGTTGTATGTCTTGCAAGGGTGGCAGGCCATCAAGCTGCTTAACAGGAAATAAATCCTCAAATTCCTATAGTAGTGGTTGAACCAATGCAGGTGGAGTAGCAGACATCGTTGTATCATGAGCCAACAATAGAATAAGGATGTCGTGCTCTTATACTTATTTCTCAAAAGTAGCATGAAATTTTTTTAAAAAATGTAGGGCAGTCATCGATACTGATGGAGTAAGAACTGATGGATGAAGTATGATTTTTGTAACCCCAAATAGATAAGTATATATATTTCTATAGCCATCATGTGAAATATGGTGATCATATTGCCGCGACGACCCAATAATATATGTCAAGAAAAATGTGAAATGTGGCGATCATATTGCCATGAACTGGGTAACCAAACTTTTGATAGCCACGACGACCCAATATTTCGATAGCCATAATATGAAATGTGAAATGTGGCAATCATATTTCTACAAATTGAGTAACTAAATTTTTTCTTGTTCATTTATTTATTGCTTTCTGAATTACAACAGATCCCACCATAGTGGGAGAGAAACGACTGAGGAACAGAGACACATGCATTCAATAAGGTTGTATTTAGTTTAAGGCGGGATAAATTATTTTATCCCTTAAACCAAACGTACCTAAAAGAATTGACCATGGAGATAGTGTCCTCTTCTGCCACGCCCATGTTTAAAAGGTACAATTTTGAATAAAATAAGTTAAAGGTTCTTAACTTAAGGCGTGAGCTAATTTTTTTTTTTAAATTAATAAAAAAACACTTAAGAAGATGGTAACCAAATTGAAATTTAGTAGAAGCTTTTATATACGCAAAAAATAAAGGACCGATTATAATCAAAATACTTTGTTATTTTGCATAAGAATATTTGATAGAATACAAGGAATAAAATTTTAATCAAGATTGGGAATATTTGATATTCATGATATTCAAGGTCTTGAATTCTCATTATAAATATGAGATGAAACAAAACATCAAGAACAAAATTCTTGAGCATATATAGTTTTCGAAAATTGAAGAGGTTGGGCAACAAAAATATTCTTTTTCTTTGTGTTGAAATTATTCGTGTGCCCTCCCACCGGGTGTACGAATAAGAAAAAGGCTAATATGGGTGTAGTGGTCATCGCTTGAACTAGGACAATGCCTATACCATAGTCATTAAAATCGGTGTGAACCTCAAAAACCTTGTCGAATTGAGGTAATTCCAATATGGGTGTAGTGGTCACCGCTTGCTTGAGTAATTCGGAAGCTACCTCGCTTTCTTCTGCCCATTTAAACCCTCCATTTTTGGTTAAATTAGTTAACAGTCTCGCAATGGTGCCGTTATTTGCTACGATTTTTTGATAGTACCCGGTGAGTCCCAAACTCCCTCTCAACTACGTAATATTCTTGGGTCGGGACCAATTCTTCATTGCCTCAATCTTCAATTGATCCACGCTTACCCCATGTGCCGAAATAACATGCTTGAGATACTCTACTGATTCTTCCCCAAATGCGCACTTAGATAGCTTATTGTGAAACTTGTGTTCCTTCAATATGTGTAACACCTGCTGCAAGTGCTCAATGTGTGATTCATAATTTTTTGAATACACGAGAATGTCGTCAAAGAAAACCAAAACAAACGTCCGCAAATGCTCTTGAAATATATTGTTAATTGCACCTTGGAAAGTTGCAGGGGTGTTGCACAATCCAAAGGGCATGATCAAATACTCGTAGTGTCCATGATGAGTACGAAATGTTATTTTATGTATGTCCTCTTTGGTGAGACGTATTTGATGATAACCTGCCCTCAGATCCAATTTTTAGAAATATTTTGATCCACTGAACTCATCAAGCATATCCTCTATCGTGGGTATTGGGTAACGGTCCTTTACGGTGGCAGCGTTTAAGGCCCGATAGTCCATGTAAAATCGCCACGAGGACAATGAAGAGAATAATGATAGCAAGAAGTGCTATCAATGCAAGAAGACGGGACACTTTCAATGTGACTGCCCACAGCCGAGTGCCAAGGAAAGGAAAGAAGGGCAAGCAAAAAGGGATAGAAGCCTGGAAAAGAGAGCAATGGTTGCTGAGGATGATCAAGCACCAAGCACATCTGATGAACTCTTTTCTGATAGTAGTGATGATGATATTTGCCTTATGGCTTCAGAGAAACTAGTGGTAGAGGTACAATCTAACCTATTTCAATTATTAGATCACTCACCTGAGTTCACCTCAGAGATAGCAAGAGACCTCAATCTTTAGTTCTCTTTAGAAAAATTGATGATTGATTTCTCCAGGCTGCAAGAGACATATTCTCTCTTAGAAGAGGAAAACAAAAACCTAACTGCTGAAAAATCAAAGCTAGTAAAGTCTGGTAATGAAGCAGACCTTAAATTAGCCTCTCATACCATTGCCCTGACCAATGTAGTGGAAACACTCAAAAATCAGCTCAATGGGAAGGATGAGTTGATCAGAGAACTGACTGGTGATCAGATAAGACTAGCCTTTGAGAATATTTAGATAATAATTTAAATTAAAGCTCTCATCAGCAATGTCAATATGCTGAAAAACTCTGAAGAAGGTCTATTGAGGAGAATTGAGGCTTTGAATAAACCCTCTTTTTCTATAGAGGAAATTCTCAATCTACAAAAAAAATTCTGATAATATAGTTAGAGTAGGATTCTATCCTTCACCATCTTCAGAAGGTCCTCTGAACACTACATCAACTAGTATTGAAAAGAGAGTGTTTGTAAAGTCTGTTGAAAGTTCCAAGAAGACTCAGGATAAGGGAAAAGGCCCTGCTGAATTTAAAAAGAGGGTAGTGATACTCAGTAGGCCAAATGAAAAGGCTAGAACAGTTCACTTATCCTTTGATCCTCAACCTAGCAGTTCTAATCCTCATAGGAGGAATTCAACTTAGAGCAATAACTTTCAGTACAGTTACTCTCTGTTTAGATCATCTCCTAGGGGATATTCTCAACAAAGAGTAAACATGCCTGAACTGACTATCAGGAGATATGACAGAAAGATTCAGCACAGGAGATAGCTGCACTTATCCACAACACTTCAGGCCTGCTACACCAATAACTCCAAGGAACAAGAGGAATTTCAGGTCACCTGTTCCACAGTTAACCAACACTTATAGTTAGTCCACTCAAAGGGCAACTAGAGAGGTGACTGTCTATCTAGATGTTTATGGAAGAATAATCAACCAGTCAAAAGTAATAAGGACTGTTAAGCAGAGTGGATTCCAAAAGGTACAACTAACCAAATAGGACCCAACAGAAGATGAGTACATAAAGCTTAATCTTATTGCAGGTTATCTTGTATCTCTATGAAGTCTGGTACTTGGATATTGGTTGCTCAAGGCACATGACTGGCAACAAAAATTTACTAAAAGACTTCACTGAAAGAAGGTGTCCATGGGTAACTTTTGGAGACAACTCCAAAGGAAGGTTTTGGTACTCTTGTAATTGGGTCAGTCAATGTATCAAATGTATCCTATGTCCTGGACTGAAACACAAGTTGCTATCCATTAGGCATTTCTATGACGAAGGATACAATGTTGAATTTTCTAGTTACCCATGTTGTGTGAAGAATGCTTTGACTCTACAAGTACTGCTAATTGGGTCAAGAAAAGGTAATGTTTATCTTGCAGATTAGAGATCTTGTCCCTCTGAGACCTGCATGATTGCTAAGAGTTCAAGTGACCTAAATTAGCTGTGGTATAGAAGACTCAATCATTTAAACTTCAAAACAGTTAACAATATAGCAAGGCATGGTCTAGTGGAAGGAATACATAATGAGGTGTTCAATAACGATCACATTTGTAAAGCTTGTCAAGAAGGGAAGCAAGTCAAATCATCATTTAAAAAAAAACAAGCACCCTCCACTGACATGATCCTTCAATTACATCATATGGATCTCTATGGTCCTGTTACACCAGCAAGCCTCAAAGGATGGAAATACATACTAGTAGTAGTTGATGACTTCTCCAGATTTACATGGGCGATATTCATGTCCAGCAAAAATGAGACTCAACACAGGCTACAAAATCTCAAGGAAAAACACCCTATGAGCAATGGAATGGTAGGAATCCCCAAGTATCTTACTTTCATGTATTTGGCTGCAAGTGTTTCATTCACAACAATGGAAAAAGTCAATTAAAAATCTTTCATGGAAAGACTAATGAAGGAATATCCCTTGTATATTCTCAAATCAGTAGAGCTTTCAGAGTTTATAATCACATGACACTTTTTATGGAAGAAACACCACATGTTTTATTTGATGAATCTACTTTTGGGTATAGAGATGGATAGAGTAATGAAGAAATCACTAAGAAGATGACTAGACTAAGCCTAAAAGGGTCAAAACATCCTAAAGTTTATGTGGATGCTCATCTACCAACATGGGACTGCCTAGATACAAAGAAGTCAGGTGATGAACAGACAGGCATCAACCAACCTGTGGAAGTCACCTGTGGTGATAGTGAGCTGAATGACACCATCCCAACTCCTCAGGTAACTCCTATCAATGAAAAAACTGGCCAAGCTGAGACAGAATCTGAGTCAAATACTCTGGGGGAAACTACTTTGAATGATGACTCTGGCCTCTTACCTTCTGCTCTATTTCCTGAATATGTTAATGAAACCCCAACTAGCGACTCAATCCCAGGAGATGTTGACCCTACTGAGGACAACTCTCTTGAGAGAGGAACCACCAGAAGAACTTGGCTGACAGACCATCATATTAGTCAAATTCAAGGTGATCCTAAACTTGGAGTCAAGAATAGAAGTTTTCATGGTGGAAATGTTTAGTTTTGTTGCTCTTTATTAGCACAGGAACCCAAAACAACTGAAGAAGCTCTACAAGATCCCAACTGGATCATAGCCATAGAAGAAGAACTCAACCAATTCACCAGGAATCAAGTTTGGGAGCTAGTAGAGGGGATCATGGATTCAGTAAAAGAAGTGTGGTCAGGACACACTTCAGAATCACTCATGTAGATGACATCCTACTTGTGCAAATCTATGTGGATGAAATCATCTTTGGATCTCAAATTGAGGACCTCTGCACAAGGTTCTCACAACATTTTAAAGGGAAGTTTGAGATGTCTATATTGGGAGAAATGAATTTTTCTTGGGACTTCAAATAAAACAGTCCACTAAAGGCATCTTCACCAATCAAGCTAAGTACACAGGGGAACTCATCCAGAAGTTTGGGTGCAATTCAAGCAAAGCTGTCAGGGTACCTATGAATACAAACACCAAGATGGAGCCTGATGAGGATAGAGAATCCGTGGATCAAACCACCGATAGTGGAATCATTGAATCTCTACTCTACCTCACTATAAGTAGACCTGACATCACTTATGCAGTAGGAATTTGTGCTAGATACCAAGCCAATGCAAAGAAAGGTCACCTGGAGGCCAGTCAGAAATTTCTTAGATATTTTAGAGGAACTGTCAACATGGAACTCTGGTATCCCTCTGATGACAATTTTGAACTCACAGGATACTCAGATGCAGACTATGGAGGATGCAGGATAGACAAGTGTAAGCAATTAAAATTAATTATCAAAATGAAAAATAACATGTAGAAATTACGTGTTAAGTTCAATTTATTATTGGGAATTTGGATAAATTAAATTCCTAAATAATAAATCAAATCGAGCCTCAAAAGCCTCATAAATCAAATTGGGCCTCAAAAGCCTAATAAATTGAATTTGGCCTCAATTTATTACAGGCAGATAAAGTCTTTCGACAGTTGGTGGTGAAGAAAATGGCTGAGGCCAGACTGATTGAGGAGCCTGAGGACAGGCCAACTGAAGATGATGACAATGATGGAGGTGGGGATGAGGCTGAGGCAGCCAACCCAACTGCTGC
>JAPKLY010001768.1:0-35546 GCA_026898435.1 Prunella vulgaris
TAATCCTCTTTCTTTGTCGCTGTGCCGTAAAGAAGACGATTCACAAAATTTTTTTCTGTAGGCGTTCCTATGGCGATGATGTGCTTATGGCGGTCGATGTCGGCGTATGCTATGCGGATCGGTAATATTGAGTTGTCTTACAATTAAATAAATAAAAAAAAAAGGTGCCGCGGGCTACTGGAAGGAAACTGGCCAACTAATTGGCCAAGTTTCAAAAACTCGCTCTTTTATTATATAAGATATATATATATATATATATATATATATGTATATATATATATATATATAAGTTACGTGTGTATTTTTTTTATATAGCATAAACAAATCTTGTAGATATATGTACACTCTAGTATATAGGTATTATATAACATAATATATATATATATATATAAAATATGTATATTTATAAGCGCAAAAACTTGTGTGAGTATGCACTTGGATTTTTACTGCAATTTTAATTGTAATTTGCTATTTCCAGAAACACACACTACACCTCACACTATGTATTTTTTTGGTATTTGGGGTATTAATTATTTTGTATTAGGGTATTATTATTTGTTCTTGAGGTATTATTAGTTGTTCTTGGGGTATCCACTTCCATTATCAGCTTATAGAACATTGTTTCCAGGGAGATTGACCCTTTGGATCTCAGGTACGTACTTATTTTTAATTCAATTATAACTTCTTCTTTTTTTTAAAAAAATGTTTCTTTTGATATATAATTAACTAAAAACATATTTAAAAAAATATTATGGTATTAAATATAAGCATGGATGTAAATGGCGGTCGCCGAGACCGCCTAGGCGCTTGAAGGCCATCGGCCGTCGACGCCAAGGTCAAATCGCCGAGAAAAATCCGTCAACACATTTGACACTGCTGAGGCCGCTTAGGCGGCCGCCGAAGCCGTCTTGGCACCGCTTAGATGATCATTGCTCTTCTTTTTTAATTTTAATTTCAACTTAAAAGTTAGAACTAAAATTAAAAAATAAAAACTAATTTACTAAATTACTAAAAATTGAAAGTTTAATTGAACTACTTCATAATTTATTCGTTCTATGTATTTTGCTCTTTTTGTGTTTAATTTAAAAGTTGGACAATGTCGTATTATGATAGTTTTTAACATTTTACTGACTTTTTATATTTTATGATAGTTATTAATTATGTTTTAAATTTTTAATTTATCTATAATGTATATTTTTATTAATATATATTTGGAAAAAAATTAATATTAATAATAAAAAAAAAACATTGGCACTGCCTAGGCGGTCTTGGCGCTTGGTGGCAACAACTAAAAAGTAATTAAGGAATACTACTTAAACTAAAAAAAATGAAAGAAACGAGAAGATAGAGAAAGAGGAAAGAGAGAAGAGGACTAGTTGTATTTTGTGAAAAATGCATTTGGGTATTAAACTATTAATTATGTTTTAAGTTTATAATTTATTGGGAAATGGTACAATTTTTAGAAAAAATTAATATTAGTAAAGTTTTTTTAAAAATAATTATAAATATATTTAAAAACCTTGGCGCCGCCAAGATGCCGCCTAGGCGGTTTTGGCGCTTGAAGGTACTCGACCGCCCGCCGACCGCCAAACGCAATTTACACCCTTGAATATAAGTAAATCCATCTAATAGTCTTACTATTAACAAAATTTACAGGAAGCCTGCTACAAAAGAGTAGATGCAACCGAATTCACATGAAACAAGTGTTTGATATTATATGAAATATTTATAAAAAATTACTAAACAGTAATACTTTGAAGTAGTGATTTCACGTTGAAGAAAGAATGATCAAGGCTGCCAAACACTAGAGTCTGAAGTGCCAATTTCTGCAGTTCATACATATATTTTTCACTACAAACAGCACTTTAGAAGAAAAATCAAAACATATTAATGAGATCATGAGTTGTAATTAATGTTCTTGGGGTATTTACTTATATTTGTTCTTGAGGTATTGTGATTTGTTCTTCGGGTATTATTATTTGTTCTTCGGGTATTGAGAATTGTTCTTAGGGTATTTACTTAAACTTGTTATTAGGGTATTATAAGTTGGTCTTGGGGTATTGTGAGTTGGTCTTGGGGTATTGTAAATTGTTCTTGAGGTATTGTGAATTGTTCTTGGGGTATTTGTTTAGATTTGTTATTGGGGTATTTATTAGTTGTTATTGGAGTATTATATTTTATTCTTGGGGTATTATATTTTACTCATAGGGTAAGAAAGAAATTTGTTGTTGTGGTATTTATTAGTTGTTATTGGGATATTATATTTTATTCTTGGGATATTATATTACTCTTAGGCCCCATTTGGATTGGTGGATTTGAAATCCATGGATTTCACACACAAATAATCACCCTCTCCATGAATTTACAAATATTTAGATTCCATTTTATGTTTAAAATGGAGGAATTCTAAATCCTCTTCAAACACATGTCATTTGTGAAATCCCTTCTCTCCACTCTTTCATCTCTCATTTTCCTTACTTTTTTCCTTCTTTCCCATCTCTTTATAATTTCTAACTTAAAATGTATGCTTTTTTACATGTATTTTTGTTTAAATCCATTCATTTTCAAATCCATCCATCCAAATGGAGTCTTAGGGTAAGAAAGAAATTTGTTGTTGGGTATTTATTAGTTGTTATTGGGGTATTATATTTTATTCTTGGGGTATTATATTGGGCTCATTTGGTTCGTAAGATAAAACTATCTATCCGTCGAAAATATGCATGGTTTCGACGGATAGATAGTTTTATCTTACGAACCAAATGAGTCCTTAGGGTAAGACATAAATTTGTTATTGGGGGAATTTATTAGTTATTATTGAAATATTATATTTTATTTTTTGGTATTATATTTTACTCTTGGTTAAGAAAGAAATTGGTCTTTGGTTGTAGCTTCGCGGACGGCAGTGGACAAACAAGGGATATTCTTCTCGAAATCCGGCGCGGCAGCTTGGCTCGATTTCACGCTGTGGTGGACTGCTGCAAATACTCCAGCGAAGACAGGGCTGTGTTCTGGATGTGGTTGTGCAGCTTCTTCTCTTTCAATTTTCCGGCGTGAAAAGGTGTGAAGGTTGGCTGTGAAATGGTTGCTTGATTTCTGCAAATTGAAAAGTGATGGGTGGTTGAGCTTTGAGTGGTAAGGAAATAGCCACGTTTCATCTTGGTCAAAGATATAATCTGCAAAACAAATGCACACTTCTTTTCAATTTGCAGATTGCGGAACGGTAGAGGCGTGGCGTCGCGATGGATCGACGGTTACGATCGGTAGAAGAGGTTCCGGCGTCGGGCAGCGGTTGATATCGATCGAAGGTTGTTGTTTGCAGAGGTTGTGGTAATGGTGTGGCGGTAGTGAAGACCGGGTGCTATGCACCCGGGTGCACGGGAGTCATACTCATTTATAAGTTATGTAAATTAGGCTATCCACATAATATATTTTGAAGACTTGGCCCTCACTTTTCTCTAATGTGTTTATGAATCTAAAGCTAAAGACCACGTCCTCATGCATTCATTTGAAATTCACTATCCTTTCAACCGAATTCTCCTCCTTCATTTTATAAACTCTCGGTTCCTCACAAACAAAAATCACATAAAAAAAAAAAAAAAACTCATCTATTCACACACTCAATTCTCTCTCTCGCCCACTCAACTCTAAAATATTTCAGTTTCTCACTTCTCTCTCTCAACAATTTCGTGCATAGTGGTTGCTTCGTTTCTTCCTCCTACAGTGGTTGTTCGTCGTTGTCGTTGTAGAGGTAACATTCTCCACTGTCCTCTAGGGATTGTTAACCATGGTGTATACTATTCATGTTGTATCTCCTTTATATATATATATAGAGAGAGAGAAAATTACACTTTTGGTCCCATCAACCACGGGGATTCACGATTTTGGTCCCATAACTTATATATTTAGTCTCAAATGGCAAATTTTGAACACATTTAGTCCCAACGTTAGTCAACTGTTAGTCAACCGTTAGCACTTTTGGTCCCAACAATAAAAATATAACATTTGGCGCCCAAAGTGCACCTGATTTTTGGAGGAAAGAGGCAAAAAATTCTTATATAAAGCTACAAGGATGAAAATATCCCTATATTTTCCCGATATATCCACAATATATCCATTTTTCGTAGGCGTCAATATCGTATTGGGTAGAAACGATATTTTCATAATACTCATTAAAAAAATTGATAAATATCGGTTTGTAATATCAATATCGCTTATTTTTTTCATAAATTAGACTAAATATCGTTAAATATTGATAAAATATCGATGAATTTAAAAAAAAAATAGTGTGTATGTATAAACTTAATTATTACAATTGTAAAATTTATTCAAATCCTTTTGTTAAATTTATTTATTATATCTTATTCTAATTTTTTTAAAATTTACCGATATCGATATATCCGTCGAGATTTCCAGAAATTTAGACCTCAATATTTTCATCGATACCGATATTTTCAACCTTGCATACATATTGAAAAAGGAAAGAAGCAAAATTAGGTTGTTTCATACATGTCCCAACTCCATTAGTGATGCTGGATGTAGTTTTTTTTTGTTTGGACCGATGAACATGAAATTGCTTGGGCCAAACATAATCTTAAACCTTCCACATTAAACATCCTTATTTTTCTTCCCTTAAGACTTTTTCACAGTAGCAACAACCTCTACTAAGCTAGACTAATGATAAATTTATTACCTCTTGAAATCAGAACCCACATTTCATTTGGGACTAAATGTGTTCAAAATTTGCAATTTTGGACTAAATGTGTAAGTTATGGGACCAAAAGTGTCATTTCTCGAAAAGGGAAAAAAATAACTATCGCCCACGTGAGAGACACGTGACATATTCCGTTAAGTTTTAACGGATTAGGGACTAAATGTGTGAAAATAATGAATTTTGGGACTAATGTGTTCAAAATTTGCAATTTGGGACTAAATGTGTAAGTTATCGGACCAAAATCGTGGACCCCGGTGGTTGATAGGACCAAAAGTGTCATTTTCTCTCTCTATATATATATATAATATTGCTAGTGGGTTAATTATGAAAAATTGTAGATGAGTTGATGAAATTTCCTTTTATTTATTAGATTAACTTAGATAGTTGTTGTGAGGAACATTAAATTTTGGATAATGGACAGACTGTTGATAATATTGTTCATGCATTTGTTAAATTATCATAAAGGGTTACATAAATACTATAGTGTTTCACGTTTTATTTTCTACTGAATATTTTTTCTCTTTATAATTTAATGATTTAATATATATATAATAAGGGGCGACACCACGTTCTGCAAGTTAGTTTCGAAATCATGGTTTCTCTTGCAGTGTTTACCTTTAATAAGTTGTTAACTTTAATTAGTAACTTTAATTAAGGTGTTTGTTAACTTAAATTAGCTTTTACATTCCCATTCTTCTACGTAATTTTAGTATTTAATTCTCAATTTGTAGACACTGGGAGGCTAATGTTATATTTCTAAGAAAGAAGAGTGAAACTCTACAGCGGTTACCGAAACTGTTAAGAAGGATTCAATATGAAAAGAATTTGAAGATTGTGAAAATTAGATCAGATAGAGGAACAGAATTCACAAATCAAGTTATTGAAGAGTATTGTTCACTTTATGGTATTGTTCATGAATACTCTGCAGCTAGAACCCACAGCAAAATGGAGTTGCTGAAAGGAAAAATAGAACACTCAAGGAAGCTGCAAGAACAATGATTGTTGAAGCAAAATTGCCTAAGAAATTTTGGGCAGAAGCTACAAGCACTGCATGCTATACACAGAATAGATGCTTGATTGTTAAGGATCATAAGAAGACTCCATATGAGTTATGGAAAGAAAGGACTCCTAATATCTTTTATCTACACATTTTTGGATGCAAATGCTTCATACTGAATAATGGAAAAGAATATCTTAAGACTTTTGATTCAAAGTCAGATGAAGGTATCTTTCTAGGTTATTCTAATGTCAGCAAAGCATTTAGAGTGTATAACAAGAGATTAATGATTGTAGAAGAGTCACATCATGTTGTTTTTTATGAACAACATAACTCCCCTGAAGAAATTATTGAAGACTCTAAGGAGGACAACTCTACAGTTACAAGTCAACAGCAATATGTTGAGATCAAAACTCTTGTAGATTTGACCAACAAAGGCTTTGGCACCATAATTGTTGAGTTTCCACCATTAGAGAATGTTGAAGACCTAGTCCATGAGAATGTTGAAACAGAGTTAGAGACACCAACAAAAGGACTTGATGAGTCTGCAGTGGGTGAATCTACAGCTGTAGAGAACAATGATCAAGGATTAGAACCTGTGTCAAATTTGATTTGGTTGAAAGATCACCCCCCTGAGCATGTAATTGGAAACCCATCAGATGCTGTAAGAACCAGAAGACAAATCCATGAGGCAATGTTTGCTACATTTCTTTAATCTTCAGAACCTACTGATATTCATGAAGCACTGCAAGATGTCGATTGGATTATTGCAATGCAAGAAGAATTGAATGGTTTTGAGAGAAATCAAGTATGAGAACTTGTTCCAAGACCTAGGAATCACAAAGTGATTGGAACTAAGTGGGTATTCAAGAATAAACTTGATGAAGATGGAATTGTAACCAGAAATAAGGCAAGGTTAGTAGTTCAAGGCTATTGTCAATCTGAAGGCATAGATTTTGATGAATCATTTGCCCCAGTTGCAAGATTAGAAGCTATAAGAATCTTTCTGGCCTATGCTGCATATATGAACTTTACAGTCTATCAAATGGATGTAAAGAGTGCATTTCTAAATGGTTTACTCTCTGAAGAAGTGTATGTTGAACAACCACCAGGATTTGAGGAATCTACTGTTAAAGATAAGGTTTATAAGCTTAGAAAAGCCCTTTATGGACTTAAACAAACACCAAGAGCATGGTATGATACCCTTTGTGATCATCTGATAAAAAATGGATTCAAAAAGGGAATGGTTGACAAAACCTTATTCAGATTGCAACATGGGAATGATATTTTGCTTGTCCAAATCTATGTTGATGACATAATCTTTGGCTCAACCAATGAAGATTTATACAGAAAATTCTCTAAGCTCATGACTGAGTAATTTGAAATGAGCATCATGGGAAATCTGAATTTCTTTTTGGGATTACAAGTGAAGCAAATGAAAGATGGAATTTTCATCGATCAAGCTAAATATACTCAAGAGCTTATAAAGAGATTTGGAATGGATAATTCTAGGCCTACCAATATACCTATAACACCTTCTGTGAATTTTGACAAAGATGAGAATGGCAAAAGTGTTGATGTAACCAAATATAGGAGACTAATTGGATCATTGCTATACCTTACAGCTAGCAGACCTGATATCATGTTTGCAGTAGGTGTATGTGCAAGATTCCAAGTAAATCCTAAGGAATCACACTTAAATGATGTAAAGAAGATCATCAGGTATGTCAAATCCACACAAAATCTAGGATTATGGTATCCTAAAGAAGGAGGAATTGAACTCATTGGGTACACTGACTCAGATTTTGCAGGCTGCAAGATTGATAGGAAGAGTACTAGTGGAATTTGTCAATTCCTAGGTGAAAGATTGGTGGCATGGCACAGTAAAAAGCAAAATTCAATTGTTCTATCTACAGCTGAGGCAGAATACATTGCTGCTGGAAGTTGTTGCGCACAAATCTTATGGATGCAATATCAATTACAAGACTATGGGATTGATGCAAGAGAAACAACTATATTCTGTGACAATACAAGTGCTATTGCTATTACACAGAATCCAGTTTTACACTCTAGATCAAAACACATAGATGTAAGGCATCATTTCATAAGAGATCATGTTGAAAGAAAGGATGTGAAATTGACAAAGATTCATACTGATTTGAATCTTGCTGATATTTTCACTAAACCTTTATGTAAATCAAGATTCTCAATCTTGAGAGGTAATTTGGGAATGTTAGAATTGTAAGAAGACTCTGTGAAAATCACTAAATTGCTAAGACAAACCCAGAAAATTGGAAAATCAGTAAAAAGGAAAATTGCAGCTGCAAAGTCATTTAACTCTACAGTTGTGGACTTAGTTCAGATTTGCAAAATTTCGTACCAACTGTATATTTCCAAAATTCTAAGAATGTCATTTATTATGCTGACAAATATATATATATGTCGAAGAATCAAGCTGTGTATTTATGATTTAGAAACCTAAGCTTTATCAGTTTGTTTGATCACTATTTATTTAAGAATTTTATAATGGAGTCTTAGTTTACATATAAGTTATGGTGCCCATAATATTTATGTTTATATTTAATTGACAATTTATGTCCAGGTTAGTATGCTTAAATTAATTTTTATTTCTTTAGTTATTTATTTTATTTCCAAAGATATTTTTTATTCAATTGGATTTCACAATATTTCATAATACCTTCCGACATATTGCATTAAACCACGTGCAATTATCTGAGCGTATTTTTTGTGGACGGAGGGAGTATATATTATGTATTTATGAAGATTTATAATTTATCATATGAAATTTTAAATAAAAATAAAGAGGTATTGGTCTAGCGGTTGGAGCGCCGATCAAATCGGTCCAACCGGTTGAACCGTTAATCAGTGATCAATTTGGTTTGATTGCCGATGTGATTATGAAAATATTGCTTTTGACATCATCTCAATAAGAATAAAAAAATATATCTTATTGAAAAGATTATTCATGTTGCTTATGAAAAAAAAAACTATGAAGGATCATTTAATGGAAAAAATAAATGATGAAAAATATCAATGACATAAATTGATAGACAAAAATTATGGCAGATGCCAAAAGAATAATTGAGATGGTTGAGGTAGAACGTCCCTTAAATGAATCCCATTATATTAGTTTGCCTAAAGCAAACATGGACATGTACAATGTAAGACTTTTAAAAGTTGAATTGAAAACTTTAAAGAAAATGACTAATTAAGACATTAATATATATATATATTATATATATTGTGGAGATATACTTTATCATATATTACCAGACATCTTTAATAACTCCAAAAGAGTTACTAATCACGTATTTGTGGAAAATATTCCAGTAAAGATTAATGTATGAAAGATATAATATTAGATGCTAATGAATCTAAAGGATGCCTAAAGCGTGGAAAACCCCTTCATTCTAAATTGTTTTCAACAATAAAATTCAACTTCTAGAAGGGGTGAAAAGTGGTCTTAAATTCTAATTTAGATTCATTTCAGTTTGTCCATCCAAAATATAATATGATTTGTCGGATTTTATCTATAGTTAATTGGTCATAGTACGTCACATAACATAAACCCTTATGTAAATAAATATGTTTGAGAGGCATGTCTAAGTATAAACTTATTGTATGACTGTCTCATATTAAAGTTGGAATAAAATCTCCTATATGAACAATTTAAAGGAGATACTTGTGGACTGACACGTATAGTATCCGGACTATTTCATTATGACCATAATTGATCTTCAACACGATGGACTTACATGTGTTTATTATCCACTTGTCATAATACTTTTGCACAATTTATTACAAAATCATTGAGTTTTTGCCTCAATTCTCAAATTGTCAATTCAATTCATTCAAATAGATAAGCCAATTAGAGCGCGCTCACATTGAAGGCGTTTAATATTTTTATATGATAGTGGAAAATCAAGGTAAAACATTAAGTCCATTAGTCCACACCTAGAATGGTCTAGCTGAATCACAAGTATGATGCATCAAATTAATCACTAGACAGTTATTATAAAAATTCCAACTTAGCTGCTACATGTTAGGGGGATGAATTTTTTACATGTAGCTATTTTAACTCAAATCCGACCTACTGCATATCATTACCACTCCTCGTTTGCAACTAGGGCGTAAAAAATAATAATCATTTCCCATCTGCGAATATTTGATTGTGCAATATATATTTCTATATTACTTCTGAAACATACCTCAATGGGCCCACAAAGGAATTTGGGTAACCACATTGATTTTGTATCTCCATTTATTGTGAAATACCTAGAACATTTGACAGCGAATCAATTTTTGGCTCAGTTCGCTGACTGCACATTTGATGAAAATCAATTTTTCGGCATTAGAGGGAGATTAGAAATCAAAATTAAATTAATGTCGAGAAACTTTTCTAACTGAAAAAGATCTTCAAATATTTCGACTCAAACACTAGTCAAATTGAACTGGAAGTTCAAAGAAAAATAAACTTGCAACTAGCAAGTAATCTGTCAGATGCATTATCAAATGCATTAATGATCATAAAGAAGTGACTACAAATAGCTGAGGTTCTAATGAAATCAAATAATATCGATACCCTATACGCCGGAAGCGTAAAAGACCTCCTTACACGAAAAATATAAATCCATCGTAAATTAAAGCTAATAAAATATTCAGTCACTCTTGAAATCTCCTGAAAAGATTCGTTTTGAAGATGAGAATCCTAGTAAAAATGCACGTGTACAAGTAAATATAATATTAGGATTGTGGAACACCCAGATAAAAATATAATAGAAAATGATGAGGATCTGGTTTATATGAATTTTATAAATAAATATAGGAGATAAATATATCACTGTTGTTGACAACTTATTCATACCCACAGTTGCCTGTTTCTAAAATATGGATCCAGTACTAAATTGGGTGTTCGAAGCACTTTGATTAGATGCAATAGAAATAAGCAAGTGTGGTAGAGCTAGAGTCGCTAAATAAAGAAAAGTATTTTATTCTATCGTACGTACCACCGAGTATTTTATCCTTGAAGGATATAAATGGGTAATTATACGAAAACAAAATGAAATAATAAAGTAGAGAGATACAAAGGGAGATTAATAGCTTAAGGATTTTTTGCAGAGACCCATTATTGATTTTGATGAGATCAAACATATTCTCATTGTTGATAGGCGAACTACCCTAGGATGGTTGCAAAACTAATTACCTTAAAGGTAAAGAAGGTCACCGACTTATGTAGAAGCCATGTCATCAACTCGGACCAAGGTCAATGTAGGGAAGCTCGGCGAGATGAGAAGGAAGCTTGCCCAAGCCTCAATGGCCCAGAGTCAATTAATCCACCAGGTCAAGAGAGAAGCTCGCTAGCGAGCTTCCCCATTTTCAGAGGAAAACTCACCGGTAACCAGAGAGACCAAGTAGGAGTCCAATACTACATTGCTCCGGAATCACGCAAGGCCTAGAAGCTCGCCATAGAAGCTCGTCGAGAATTAGGACATTGGCAACGTGTATATATAGAGCGGGTAGATATGTAGTAAGAGGGGCATTGTAAAGGTAGCATTGTGATGGACCAAGACAAGGATTAAGAACCCTTGTCAACACCTAAAGCTAAATAGGCTCATAAGGTGCCACTTCACACTTGTACACCTATAAATAGGTCTCTCTTGCATCATTCTCTCTCCAAGTGAATCATAATACACAATTACTTTCTCTCTCTATATTATCCACTCAAGAACACATAAATCTTAGTTTATTGTTTGGTAGATTTACAAAGATAAACAACCATTAATCATCCCATTAGTAAAATCTATCAACAATTTGGCGCTAGAAGGAGGGTGTGAACCTCCGATTCTTAAAAAAAATTTGAGAGTAAGAGTGAAGCTTGCTTGAAGATTTGAAGGTGTTCTCGACCAAAGCTCAAGAACACTTGAAGATACACACACATTTTCATTTTCCAGGCAAAAACCCAGATTTCCGGGCTCGTATATTCGGCAAAAAGGTTTTTAAATGCATACGTGTACACAAATAAAACAGATTCTGGATAATTTGTTGCGCGTAAGGCTAGACAAAAACCTAAACAAACCCACCTTGACTGGAATACAACGACCTCGGCGACCTTCCCGATGAAATCTCAAAATGTCTAAGGAACAAACCTCGGCGACTACCAGGAGGTGGAAAGGGGCCAACCAGGGCCAGGCTGAGAGGGAAACCTCGAGCCGAGCTCCCCAGAAGAGCAACGCTCCGCGACCTCCCCAGCGAGTTTCAGTAACTCAGGAGGAGCTAAACCCCGCCCTGAGGGACCTCGCCAACAACCTCGATGAGCTCCAACGCACAATTGCTGCCCTGCAAAGGTTGCAGCAAAGGAAACACGATGAGCTCACCCTAGTACCTCGGTAAGCTCCAGCCAACGAGGCCAGGGAGCAGACAAGGCCGACCCAGGGCACCCAGACCCGGGGTCAGTACAGCGATCTCCCCACTGAACAGGAAGTGAGCTACGCTCAAGCTCACCAACGTAGGGAGCGCGCCAGGAAAGCCAAGGTGGTGGAGGGACCAAGTCCGCATGATGGGCGAGCTTCGGCTTATACCGAAGAGTATGCCACCCATCAATCGCAGAGGAGAGAGGTCCTCCAAGGTAGGTTGGGGCCGAGATGCGGGGAGAACGAACGAATGGCAGCCCCGCTTCATCGCATAGGGGAGAATCGGACCTACAGCCTCGTAGATCCGCCCATGATCGATTGAGAAGGCCCGCTGCCGACAGGTTGGGCCCTAACAGTGGACACCAATTCCGGCCCATCACGGAGGGGTCACCCAAGAGCGAGGCACCGTGAGGACGTGCGTCCACGAGGCGCACGACCTTCGAACAGCCTCCGCAGGAGGTGGCCCACAACGATGAGCAGGCCACATTGAAATAGGCCGTCGAGATGCTACAAGCGCAAGTAGCAGCCAAATCCGGCGGTCCTAATGACACCACTCTCCCCGCGTCACCTTTGACACCTGCCATCCTTAGAGCACCGGCCCAAAAGAAAGTCCTATTCCCGGTGTTGTCTGCATATGAAGGCGAGTCTGTACCGAAGGTCCACCTGGCCAAGTATGCAGACTTTATGATCTCGGTGGGTGCCACCGATGCCACTCAATGCCGGAACTTTCCGCTGACCCTCGGGGATCGAGCTCATCGCTGGTTCTCCTCACTTGCCCCGGGGTCAATTCATTCATTTGGCCAACTCACGCGGGAGTTCCTGGCCCACTTTTCTGGATTTGGGTCCTACCTCACCCAGAAGCACCGGCTCGCCAACATCCACCAAGGCGAGAATGAGACCAACCAACAATACCTGGAGAGGTTCGATAAGATCCTGCTGGAAGGGGAACCGGTGAGCGAGGACACCAAAATTGTCGCGGTAATGGCTGGGCTCAAGAAGGGCACCGAGCTCTGGACACCTACACCGAGTTTTGACACAAAGCTGGGGTGTTCGTGGCTATGCAGGAGGCCCTCCTGAAAGAGGTCAGTGCCTCGGAGGAGAAGAAGCCCTATGGGAAGAAGTCCGGGGGCACATACAAAGCTCCCCGGAACTTGAAAGCTTTCGGTGATGGGGACGAGTTCAAAGAAAAGCTTAACCAGGTGCTCACTGTCTCCGTTGACCATGTTTTTACTGCAGTCAAAGACAAAGCCGTGCTGGATGAACCAAGGAGAATCCGTCAGGACCGCGCGAAGCTTAACCCCAATAAGTTCTGTGCCTACCACCAGTCGATCGGCCACTTCACCAGCGAATGCCGAGACCTCCTCAAGCAATTGTGGAAATTCTACGAGGACGGAAAGCTGGCCGAGTTCGTCAAGAAGGCACCGGTAAAGAGAACCAGGGTAGAAAGACGGGAGGTCTCCGATGATGAAGGAGAAGACGAGGACCGACGCGGCCCTCAACATAGGCGAAGGGCGCCTCCTCAACCTCAGGAAAACCTGGAGCCCACTCGAGAGCTCCTGGTTCTCGAGGAAGAGATTGGAGCTGTCGGAGGTCTCCAGGATGGGAGATCCTCCATCTACAAAAGACAGAGGAAGGCCAAAGTCCGGGCCATAAACCAGGTTCAGGAAGGCAGCTCCAATTTCAGGCCCGCCGCGCAACCCACTGATGAGCTGACATTCTCTTCGGTGGACTTGGAAGGGGTACTGACGCCCCACAACGACTCATTGGTGATAAGCGCTAACATCATGAACGTCCGAGTTCACAGACTACTTGTGGACACCGGCGCCTTCACCAACATTCTCTTCTAATCCACCTTAGATGCCTTAAGTGATTTTGAGTCGTATATAGAACCTAGCAATGCTAGGATAGTGGGGTTCGAAGAAGTTGTAACTGTCCCCCTAGGTAGCATTAGGTTGAGCGTCCAGCTTGTATCGGCCAAGGACCCAGAGTGGAGACTGACTAGGCTAATAGATTTCCTTGTTGTCGACCAGCAGTCCTCCTACAACGGGTTCCTTGGCCGCCATTTTATCAATGAATTCAAAGCGGTGTGTTCGACCTACTACTATTGTCTCAAGTTCCCTACTCCAAAAGGTGTCGGGACTACAAAAGGTGACCAAAAAAAGGCCCGTGAATGTTTGCTCCAGATCAAGGACGGCCGGGTCAGAAAATCTGTAACGCAGGTTCAAATCCTCAAAGAAGATGTACAGATTCTGGCAGATGAGCCAAACATCCTAGACACCATCTCAACAGAAACTGAGTTGATAGAGGTAGGCGACCTGCCGGAACCTGACCAAGTATCGAAACCTATGCAGGGGATGCACCCGATGCCCATGGAAGGAGTGGAGGAGACTTAGCAACCTGCACCCATGGAAGTGGTCGAGGAAACCCAAGGCGGAGAACCTGCGGGAGATCACGAACCAGTGCCGATGGAGGTTGATCAAATCCCTCAGGCCGCATAAACATCCAAGGATGAAGAACCACCTGAAGTGCTAACGGTTGATGAACCTCTCCAAGTTGAAAGCAAAACTGATGACCTCGAACCACGCCTAGGTCATGAACCATCACAGATGTCACAAGAAGAGTGGGATGAGTTCATCAGCGATCCAAGGTGGAAAAGTCAAAAGAGGAAGGCTACTCCCATGGAAGAACTGACAGCAATCCCGGTGGACCTGGAAAGTGACCTGGGACTTTTTATAGGTTCCGAGTTACCAGAACCGTACCGGTCAAAGGTGGAGCTTTTCTTGATGTCCAACTTGGACGTATTTGCCTGGTCCCATGAGGACATGACGGGAATCCCGTTGGAACACACCTGCCACAGGCTCAACATAGATCCGACAAGGAGACATGTCCGCCAAAAGCGAAGGAAGTATGGACCAGACAAGTACGCGGCCCTAACCATCGAAGTTGGGAAGCTGTTAGACAACAAGCTGATCAAGGAGGCCTTATGCCCGCAATGGGTCGTGAACCCCGTCCTAGTGAAGAAGCACAACAGAACGTGGAGGCTGTGCATCGACTTCACGGACATAAATAAGGTGTTAGGATATCTATGTTAGATGTTTTGATGATATAATAAACCAATAAGCTTGTAATAGGACCAGCTGAACATGTTAGTCAGCTGATGAGTAGTTAGGATTAGATAGGTTCAAGTGAGGGGGAATCTACCTTGCTGCCTAGAAGATCCGAAGCTATCATAGAAGAGAAGACCAGCTGAGACCTTGTGGACTTAGCCAATTTCAGAAGACAGAAGATTTAAGCAGCTGACACTGGAGCATCGAGAGCAGATCATCAGAGAAGTTAACATCAGCTAATATCAGAAGAGACAGATCAGCTGATATCAGAAGATTAGCTGATCAGCTGAGAGAACATCGCAGACAAGACAAGGACCATGGATAAAAGACATATCCAGACGAAGTCAAGAAGACCAGCTGAGGTGCACACCAGCAGACTTGCACATCAGCTGAGGTCCAAAGTATCAGCAGACTGGCACACCAGCTGAGGAGACAGATCAGCTGAGGTTTTGTGCTCGGCCCAGATTCTTCAGAATCATTTTAAGGGTTGACTTGCGACATAAAAGGAGGATTCCCAGAATAGAAGATCAATCAATCAATGGGACAAACTTGATTGATTGTAGATCACGAAGAGTGACAGGAATCAAGAAGGAAATTCAATCAATCACAAATGATTGATTGAATACGAGATTATAGGATCTCAGATTTCTAGTCTTTTCCAACGGCTAGTTATTTGACCCTATAAATTAGAGTAATAGTGATAATTCATCATCGGATTTACACGCACATTAAGCTAGCCGATACTCTGTCAGATTTATCACTTACGCTAAAAAACAACATTCATACTTATTCTTTGTAAAAGCTTTGTAGAAGCTGTGAGAAGTCAATTGCGCTTGTAGCATTGACAAGTTGTAAGAGAGTTGTACTCTCAAACTGTGTAAGTAAGTGAGTAAGTGAGTTAGTGGAGAGCCCCTCAAGTCCAAGTTGGATTGAGGAGAGTGGATGTAGGACAGTTGGTCCGAACCACTATAAATCCTCTGTGTCTCTTCGTATTTCTTTCTGTTCTTATTTGTGCACATCACCTAAAAACCAATTTTCATTAAAAACGTTTCCGCACTATACACAGCGCACTATTTTCAAAAATTCAAACTACCTCAAGTAGTCTGCTGTTTTTCTGAATAAACCGGTAAAATTGAAAAAGGCTTTTGAATCCTTACAAGTCTATTCAACCCCCCCCTTCTAGACTTGTTCAAGTGTATTATTCCCTAAAACCTACCTTTGGGACCAACATAAGGCATGCCCTAAGGACAACTTCTCACTACCCCACATTGATCAGCTTGTGGATAGCACCACTGGCCATGAGATGATGACATTCATGGACGCTTTCAAGGGTTATCACCAGATAGCATTGCACCCAGATGACCAGGAGCATACTGCGTTCTACACCAACAAAAATATGTACTGCTGGGAAAGGATGCCGTTTGGACTTATCAACGCCGGAGTGACCTACCAAAGGTTGGTGAACAAAATGTTCGACCAACACATCGGCGAATCTATGGAGGTGTACGTGGATGACATAGTTGTCAAGAGTTTGCGAAAGGAGGATCACCTCGACCACCTAAAGCAAACCTTCGACATACTACGCCACTACAACATGAAGTTAAACCCCAAGAAGAGTAGATTCGGTGTGCATTCAGGGAAGTTCCTGGGACATCTGGTGAGCCAGCGATGAATCGAGGTCAATCCAATGCAGGTCCAATGCATAATCGATATGAGTACGCCTGATTCTGTGCAAAAGATTCAAAGACTGACCGGGTGTATGGCAGCCCTGAACAGGTTTATCTCCAGATCTGGCGATCGGAATCGCCCATTTTTTTAGGCAATAAAGGCGAACACGCACAGATATAAGGAAGCGGCTAAAGCCAACAAGCTTCACCTTAAAAACCACTTCGAATGGACGAGCGAATGCCAACGAGCTTTTGAAGATATTAAAGCATATCTGGCAAACACTCAAATCCTATCAAAGACGGTACCTGGTGAGAAGTTGTACCTGTACCTTGCGGTGTCGGAGGTTGCAATTAGCTCCGTCTTGGTTCGAGAAGAGGAGAAAACACACCTGCCAGTGTACTACGTAAGCCAAGTCTTACACGAAGCTGAGTTGCGGTACACCCCAACGGAGAAGCTAGCTTAACCACTGGTGATGAGTGTTAGAAAATTGAGGCCCTACTTTTTCGACCATCCGATAGAGGTGTTGACAACATTCCCACTAAGGCAAATACTGCAACAGCCAGACACTGCGGGACGCTTGTTGAAGTGGTCACTAGAGGTTAGCCAATACGGTATAACCTACGCACCCCGAAGCGATCAAGGGACAAGCGCTCGCCGACTTTATCGTCGAGCTAACTTCCCCGCAAGATCTGATGAGGGGACGTATAGCTCTGTGGCACCTCTAAGTCGATGGATCATCGACTAGCACAGCAGTAGGAGCCGGGGTAGTTCTGATCAGCCCAGACAGACAAGTCTTCACATCCGCGATCCATTTCGATTTTAGAGCAACTAACAATGAGGTGGAGTACGAAGCTTTGATAGCAGGACTTAGGTTATCATTAGCTGTGGGGGCAACCAATCTTCAAGTTTTCGGAGATTCCCAGCTAATAATATCCCAAGTCCGGGGGGAGTACGAGGCAAAAGACCAGCAGATAATGGCATACCAAAAGATAGTTACACATCTGATTTCGATGTTCACGCAAGTTTACATCAATCAGATACCAAGGCTGGAGAACACACAAGCGGACGCCCTAGCCCGACTAGCTACCAGTAAAGGCGAAGCTGATGTCACGGAGGTTGTAGTCACCAAGTTGAAGAACCCCTCAACGTCCGATTACAAAGTAAATCAGACCTCGAGTGGGGGGCTGGAAGGCGATGAAGATGGTGAAGATTGGCGTATTCCAATCCAAAAATACCTGAAAGACGGAACAACCCCTGAAGATACGTGGGAAGTTAGTCGGCTAACGAAGCAAGTAGCTAGATACACGTTGGTGGATGACCAACTCTACAAACGTGGGTTCTCTCTATCCCTACTCAAATGCTTATCTAAAAAGCTAGGGTTCAAGGTGTTAGAAAAAATCCACGAAAGAATTTGCGGATGCCACGCTGGGGGGCAAGCTTTGGCATACAAGACAATCAGACAGGGGTACTACTGGCCCACTCTTCGCAAAGATGCCATTAACTTCGCACGGAAGTGCCGAAAGTGTCAACTTTTCGCACCTAATATCCACTCCCCAGCTACTCAACTGAAGTCGGTCTTCAGCCCGTGGCCTTTTTCAAAATGGGGTATCGACTTGATCGGCCCATTCCCACCTGGCAGAGACGGTGTAAAGTTTGTTGTTATAGCAGTAGACTATTACACTAAGTGGGCTGAAGCCGAGGCGCTTACAACAATAACACAAGAAAGGATGATCGGTTTTATATGGAAGAGCATGATCTGCCGGTTCGGGCTTCCACAATCGATCATAACAGACAACGAAAGGCAGTTCGACGGGCAGAAGTTGAAAGATTTTTGCAGTTCGTGGAATATTAAGAAGCATTACTCAACTCCGTACCATCCGCAGTCGAACGGCCAGGTTGAGGCAGTTAACAAAATTCTGAAGCATATATTGAAGATCCGCCTCGAAGACAAGAAAGGGAGCTGGGCGGATGAACTTCCGAAGGTTCTGTGGTCTTACAGAATGTCATACCGAGCAAGCACCGGAGAAACGCCGTTCGCCTTGGCCTTCGGGACAGAAGCGGTAGTACCGGTGGAAGTCCAGAATAAGACTTGGAAGGTGGCAGGATTTGACGAAGAAAAGAATGATGAAACCTTGACGGTTGAAAAAGATTTGATTGAAGAAACCAGAACTTCGTCATAAATGAAAAATGCCACCTACAAGCGCAGAGCGGAGAAGTACTATAATTCCCAAGTCCGAGATCGAAAGTTCAAGGTTGGGGATCTAGTGCTAAAGAAGAAACTGATGGCCCCACCAGGTGTATTTGGACCGAATTGGGAAGGACCATTCTGGGTTACCGCAGCCTGGGCAAACGGCACATATGACCTCGAGGACACGGAAGGAAGTGCCTCGTCATATACCTGGAATGCGGCACACTTAAAGAAGTTTTATCAATAGACCGAAATTTTGTAATAGATTAGCCGAAGGTTCGCATCAGAAGTGTTGATGGCAACCAACGTAAACTACGTTACTGTATGAAGTTAGAAGTTTTTCTTGAAAAAATATCCAACTGTTCGAAGCTTCGTAATACACAAGGGCCAAGGTCCCAAACGTTGTAATCTAAAGGCTCACAGGCAAAGGTCAAAGTGCCCCAGGTCAGCGAAGGTATCCTTCTTAAAGGATCACTAAGCGCCTACTGCCATAAGTTAGAAAAATTCACAAAAAAGACGGTTAAAACGTCTAAGGCAAGGTTCGTGAAACCCAATCACCCAACGTTAATTAAACAAGGTACAACTCGCTACCCCAAGTGGTGTAAGATGAGCAATTCGCGGCCCTAAGTGGTGTAAGATGAAAAATGTGTACTAATCAAACGAAGGTACGATTCGTAGTCCTAAGCGATGTAAAACGAATGATTCACTTCTCGAAAATAGAATAAGACGAACCGTTAAGTACCGAAAATATAAAATGAGCTAATCAAAGATATAATGTGCGTAAACGCGAATAAAGACAAGGTTGGAACAAAAGGTCAGTTTTCATTCAAAAATACTTGAAGAATTTTCAAGCAAAAAATGATGCTTGAAAAATTCCCAAGTGTATGAAGTGGTACCAGCCACAAAGGTCGGCTAGCTGACCATCTTTAAACTACAAAAATAAGCTCCTTCTGGGTGAGCTATACAAAGCCCGGCGAGCTACGATGACTTTGAACTACAAAAAACCAGGAAACAAAAACTACACTAAGGAAAGCAAAGAAAAATATCAAGTCTCGGGAGCAGCGGGGCATCGGGAGCAGGGGTGGCGGAAACCTTGGCAGGAATCTCTGGATGGGTGACCTCGGCGAAGACCTCGGCACCAATTACGTGGCGACCTTGAGGAGAGAATCGGGGCAGGATGATGATGTTGCCAGTACACCCACTGGTGTCTAGCTCGCCAATGTTGAGCATAGCGTCCCCACAAACTTCTTGCATCTGCTCCAGTGGGGGGGGAGTTCGCACTTCATCCCCGGCAACCTCATCTTCAGCCTCGACTACCGGAATCTCAAAGGTTTGGATAATGTTGTAGCGTTCCCGGGCGGCATCAAGGTTAATCCCATACCCAGTGAGATCTCCAATGTTGAGCTCAGTGCCCTTAGGGATTTTGGCCTTCGCCAAGCAGTCGTCAAACTCGCCCACGAGCGCCTCCCACTCTCTCTCCTTATTCATTCGTGCCCACTAGAAGGCACGGATAACCATGGCAAAACAAAGGACATAGCCGAGGTCGGTGGCGACCAACTTGGCAAGCTCCAGGGCCTCAGGTGAAATTGAGGCATCGACTTGACCCCGGAGCTCGGAGACCTCGAGCGTCTTCGCGGCGACCTCTTCGCGAAGCTGGGAGCATTCAGCCGAGCTTCCCCTGCTCTGCTCCCGGATGATGTTCACTTCATCCCTCATCTTGGCCATCTCCTCGTCCTGGGCGACGAGCTTCTGGCGAGCTTGCTCAAGCTCGGCTTGCTGGCGGTGGAAATCGGCCTAGATTTTCTCCATCTTTCTGATGGCATTTTGCTCCGCCACAAGAGAAGCCTTTGTTTTTGCCTCCATCCCGACGAGCTCCTCCACAGCCTTCTTCCGCTCGTCCCCGATCCGATTCAGCAAAAGCTTGGCATCATGGCGAGCTTTATCGGCCGCGGTGATGTCATCAGTGATGAGTTTAGTAGCCGCCATAGCCGCACAAGCATAGTGCATAGACAACCTCGCCTTATCAGCGGGCTTTTGCCTCTCTATCATCGCGAGCTCGGAGGCCGAGAGGTATTTGGGGGCCTCTGTGAAGATGCTACGAGCTGGGCTAGGAGGGATCTCTCTTGCGGAGGCTAAGGCCTTACACCTCTCCGCAGTATGGAGTGCCTCCGGGCGATGTGGAAACTCAGAGGGGGCGTACCTGCAAACCATTAAAGAGTCAGTAAAGGATACAAAAAATCGCAAAATAATCGACTTCCAACTTCAAATAGAAGCTCGCTCTCTTACCCAAACCTATCAGTATTGAGCCCAAGAAGGGTATCATCCTGAATAGGGGTCCAATAAGGAGATGGCGGGGGCGCGCCTTGAGGAGTTGGAGGTGCAGGAGAGGAGTGAGGAATGATTGCTCGCCCTGATCCTCCATGGCCTAAACTGGAGCCACCTTGATCACTGTACTCAATATCCTCGTCACGAAGACCAGCTCGAAGTCACTTTTGGGAGAGAGCTTCGTCTTCGCTCACTCGAGAGCCATCCCCGCGGTGCAGAGTTCGCTTGGATTGGTGGGATGGGGGTTGAGAACCTCGCTCGGACCCAGATTCGCCTCGCCCGGCGCCTTTCTTGGTCTGGGCGACCTTCTCTTTAGTTTGCTGGGGGGCAGGAGCCCCCGGCTTTGTCGGCAGAGGGCGCGACCTTGGCGAGGTCTATCTTCTTGGTCGCCTCCAAGACCGCCCCGGAAGGAATTCCAGCTCTGTTGGGGCGAGGTTTTTCCATTTTTAGCTGACGAGCTAGGAAATGGTAAGCTTCTGGGACGACGATGGGTGGAGGAGCAACTACTGGACCTTCACCTACAGGATGAAAATGAATAGTAAGTAACCTCGCGAACTTCGCTAGCGAACAAGCGAGATACTACGACTTGAAAAGATTGGGAATCCAAACCTCGAACAGCTAGGTGATGGGGCAAGGTTAGAAGACCGGCAAGCCTTCGACAGTGGTGCTGGCACAAGTGCTTGATCTCCCAGTCCTTCTGCACTCGTAAGCAACAAATAGTTAACACAAAGTCAAAGCCAACTAATATCTCGGGCTTTCCACGACTCGACTTGTGATGCTTCAGACCTGCAAAAGAGAAGATTAGATTAGTAAATCTAATCCGACTCACGCACACCGAATTACGCCACCTACTGCTGGCTTTTCTGTATTCCTCAAGAGAGAGAATACGTCCTCCGTGCCCGTTTGAAGCTCGCCAATCCCCGCCGATGAAGAAAAATTGTTCTTTCCAATCCCAGACCTTATTGGGGAGGATTCATAAAAATTTCTCTCCCGGGTGAGCTTTGAGGTAGTAGTACCCCTTGTCATCGTTAACCTACCGGGTTACTGTGAATAGCTCGTTAATCTCCACCGAGGTTAGCCGGTTCTCGTAACCCTCAAGCCCAAAGATCGTCAACGTCGCCAGGAGACTGCTCCAACCATTCGGGGTAAGCTGTGAGATGGCGAGGTTGTTGTCCATCAGGAACTGCTCGATGATGGGGTGCAAGGGCAGAGTGAGCCCGGCCTCCAGGGTGTGGATGTTGATGGTCGTTAGTCCGGGAGGAGGCAGGTCTGCTCGTTCATTGTCCTCGGGGGCATACATGAAGATGTCCAGAGGGATGCGGTACTTCTTGCGAAGCTTCGGTAGTGCATACTAGCTGATGAGGCTTATGACCTCGCTCTCTTTGAGGTCTGACTTATCGGCGGAGTCACGGAAAGCTCGCTCGGGCAGGGGGAAGGCTGTCGAATGTTCCCTTACATACTCCGCCCAGTTGAAATCATGTATAACATCGGCAGGAACTTGATATTCTGGAAGCTTGGGGAATGGAAAGTCGATGAAGCGAAGGTACTCGTAAGTAACCTCCACTCCCCCCTTAATGTCCTCCTCGTCGACCTCGCGAGGTAGCTCGCTAGCTTGGTCGCCAGTCTCGATGACCTCTTCTTGGACCTCGGTAACCTCCACCTCATGGACAATGGCGTCATCAATAGCTTGGCCGATGTCCCCCTGAAGCTCGCGAAGACCCGAATCTTCGCCGCCTCCAGAGTTAGTAGCTTTTTCCCCCGGATCAGAGCAAACCTCGCCTAGAAGCTCGTGGCTACTCAGGCGAGCTATGGAGCTCGCCCCAGACTCCGAGGTGATCACGATAGGGGTAATTTAGGGAATCGGCAGATTTCCAGTTATTGGCCTTTTTCCCGAGTAGCGGTTCGAAGCGGTTCGACTTGAGGATTGATTCGACATGATCGAGTTATTGGCGGAAAAGTTTTAGTTATGGTGTTCGGGATGTCCAAGATTGATACGACAATTACCGAAGTGTTCGGGTAGATGATCGGGAATATCCAAAATTTCTGACAACTCGATGAAAATGAAGAACGGGCAGGAAGAAATCTGCAGGAAAGGAAAAGGGAAAGAAGAGAATGGGATTCTACCTTGGGAAGCACTCAAGAACTCGTCGGATGCAGGGGAGTCGATCGTCGGGAAATTGCTCAAAAAAATGAGAATGTGAAAGTGTGGAATGAGAAGGATTTCTTATATTTATAGGCATTGGGCGAGCTATAATATTCGCATAGTGCAGGGGCTCATTTGCAAATAATTTGAAAGTATTGCCATGATGGGCGCGGGAAATAAGGCCTAAAAAGGCGTGCACGATGCCTCGAATCCCACTCACGTCAGCCCATTAACCGCCCTGCGGAACCTCTCCCGTAAGCTCGGCACCTATTTTATAAGTAGTTCGCCAACACTCGAGCCTTCGTCCTTCGAGACAAATCAGCTCGCCCACACATTAGAGGAATCATGATGTAGACGAGCTGGGGGCAAATGTTGATAGGCGAAATACCCTAAGGTGGTTGCAAAACTAATTACCTTAAAGGTAAAGAAGGTCGCCGACTTATGTAGAATCCATGTCATCAACTCGGACCAAGGTCAATGTAGGGAAGCTCGCCCAAACCTCAATGGCCCAGAGTCAATTAATCCACCAGGTCAAGAGAGAAGCTCGCCCGTAACCAGAGAGACCAAGCATGAGTCCAATACTACATTGCTCCAGAATCACGCAAGGCCTAGAAGCTCGCCATAGAAGCTCGTCGAGGATTAGGACATTGGCAACGTGTATATATAGAGCGGATAGATATGTAGTAAGAGGGGCATTGTAAAGGTAGCATTGTGATGGACCAAGACAAGGATCAAGAACCCTTGTCAACACCTAAAGCCAAATAGGCTCATAAGGTGCCACTTCACACTTGTACACCTATAAATTGGTCTCTCTTGCATCATTCTCTCTCTAAGTGAATCATAATACACAATTACTTTCTCTCTCTAAGCTCTCACTTTCTCTCTCTATATTATCCACTCAAGAACACATAAATCTTAGTTTATTGTTTGGTAGATTTACAAAGATAAACAGCCATTAATCATCCCATTAGTAAAATCTATCAACACTCATGTCATGAACATTATAAAGTTCTGCTACAGAATATCCCTAGCAGTTAAATTAATTTGAAAATGCAGTTGATGGACATTGTAAATATATTTATACGGATCACTATATTCTGATATTTATATGAAAATTCCTGATGGATTTAAAATTCCACAGATGAAGAATTTAAAAATCGCAGTATGTATATCGTAAAATTGCAAAGATCATTGTATAATTTGAAACAATCAGGTTGAATGTGGTATAATCGACTTAGTGAATTTCTCCTAAAGAAGGAATATATAAATAATGAAGCATTTTCTTGTGTATTAATAAAGAAATCAGTAAATAATTTATGCATTATCTAAGATCATGTTGATGATTTGAATATTATAGGAAACAAGGAAAGAGATTGAGAAAAGTAGTTCAATCTTAAAAATTGAATTTGAAATAAAAACTTGGGTAAAACCAAGTTTTGTCTTGGCCTGCATATCGAACATATTCCTGAAAAAATTCTTATACACCAGTCAAACCTGTTTGAAAAAAGTATTGGATAGATTCTATATGAACAAATCTCATCCACTTAGTACACCAACGGTTGTTCTCTCACTTGAAGTGGATAGGAATTCCTTTAAACTTAAAGAAAATACTAAAAAATATTAGGACCAGAAATTCCTTACTTTAGAGTGATTGTCGCATTAATTTATCTTGCAAACTATATTAGACCGGATGTCATTTTTTTCAGTAAATTTACTTGCAAGGTTCAGTATTTTTCCTTACAATGAGATATTGGAATGTTGTTAAACATGTATTAAGATATCTTCAAGATTCACAAGATCTTAGTTTACTTTATCCAAGAAACCAAGACAAAACACTAGTAGGTTATTCAGATGCTGATTATATGTCTGATCCCCGCAGTGCCAAATCTCAGACTGGTTACATTTTTCTCTGTGGTGGTACAACAATCTCATGGAGATCTGTTAAACAAACTATGTAACCACCTCTTCAAATCATTCAGAGATTATATCTCTATATAAAACCTCACGAGAATGTGTTTGGTAGAAACCATTATGTTGATGAAATAAGTTAATCCGAAAGTTCAAGGAAGTAATTAACAAAATCCGGGATGACGTGTCCCAAGAGAATTAATCTGATGCAAGAAAATCATAATGATGAAGCCAAGATGCAGCTGGAACAAGTGAAAATCAAGATGAAGCCAAGATATGCAGCTGCACCTGCTCACCCCCAATGAGCTGCTCGCCACTTATGTCCTACAGGTGGCGAGCAGGTAGTACAAATTCAAGGTAGAGGCGAACAGCTCACCTGCTCGCCCAACCTACTGCTCACCTCCTATGATGTTTATAACCAGCTGCTCGCCGCTTTCAAACCTGATCGCCAGAATGATGTTTTCACCATTTTTGGCCAATTTCTTATTGTATTTATTTCATTTAACATGTAAGGGACACGTGTAAGCTTCCTGTAAAGCGTGGCAAGGTCCCTGCCACCACCTGCTTGTGTATTTGCCTATAAATAGGCCATTTTTCAGAAATAAAAACAAGTTTTCGCTGCCTTAGCAAAGCTCTGCCGAAATCTTTCCAGAATTTGTAATTCCAGTAAGTCTAAATCACAGCACTGTTAGTGAAATCCAGTCCTAAAGCCACATGGAAACTTGTTTTGCGAAAATTTCATTAACACATTGGTAAAACACGTTTATCATTCGTGTGGTATCCCTATAAATGACATAACCCTACTACAATTTATGAAGATAATGTTGTCTGTATATCTCAAATGAGTAATGGTTATGTTAAAGGAAACTTGACAAAACACATTTCCCTGAAATTCTTTTATCATTACGAACTCCGGAAGAGTGGGTGAAATTATAATACAAAGTATGCTCAAGTGACAAACTTGCAAATTTGTTCACTAAATCTCTTCCTACATCTACTTTTGAGAAATATATTCATGGGATTGGGATGCGTCGATTTGGAAGATTGCTATCTTCAAGGGGAGTATCAACTTCAAAACAATGCTGAAGATTGATCGCAAAGATCAATAGTTGTATTCTTTTCTTGTTTAATTAATGTGATTCCAAATTATAAATCAACGCTGAATGAGATATGAAAATCAAATTGTAATGTCCAAGGAAGAGTGTTGTAAAATATTATATTATGTGTGGATATCACTAATTAGATAGTCCATTGGGCTTTTAACCTAATGGGCTTTAGGGCTAGATAGATTTAATATTTTATATATATTGTAATCTCTGGGCTTGGTATGTCTCAGACAAATACAAAGTATTATGTGTGTAATACAAAAAAATATAATTTGTGTGTATTAATTTTAATTTGATTCGACTGGTGATTCGATCGAAATTATCCATTTATTAACAATTTGAGTTGGATCAAATTGCTATATATTAACTCAAAAATTTATATGAAACGTTTCATGGTGTGAAACGATACCATATTTTTAAATGGGTCATACTTATACCCATACCAGACTCGCGTGTTATCTCTTGAATTATTCAACAGATAATTAGTCTCCTCCGCTTTGTTCATTCTCTTGCCCAGAACCCATATTACAAGCCTCAGAGCTGAAGGAAAAAGCGTGCTTCCAAGGAGGATTTTTGCCTGGAAATTTTATCTTCATGCATAATTTTTTTTTATTGTTATTTAATTAGAGCATATATTATAAATAGTAAAAATAAATAAGAAATTAATTTTAAATAAGAAATACATTTTATCCTATAGTAACAAATGTTTGTCCATATAGTAACACAAACTAGTGAGCAAATATATGTTACTATTTGAGCAAATGTGTGTTACAATCTTATAAAAAGTTGTTATTTTGCATATATTCATTTATTTTTTATAGAATAAATAGTTTTTAACATAATATAAGAGAAAAATCATATGTGTTACTATAAGAAAACATATTAGTTTTTCATAAATATTTATTTATTTGTATAGAAATAATTATTTTTTATATAATAACACATATAAAATAGTAAAAAAGTGTATTAATATACAAATCAATATACCTAGATTTAAAGGAATGGTGATTAAATTAAAAAATGCATACTTATTCTTATAAAAGTAAATTTTCTCTTACAGTAACATGTATTTGCCCATATTGTAACACATATTTGCCCATATTGAAACACAAATTGGGGGAGCAAATATATGTTACTATTAGAGCAAATGTGTGTTACAATTATTTTGCACATATTCATTTGTTTTTATAGAATAAATAGTTTTTAACATAATATAAGAGAAAAATCATGTGTGTTACTATAAGAAAACATATTGGTTTTTCATAAATATTTATTTATTGGTATAGAAATAATTATTTTTTATATAATAACACATATAAAATAGTAAAAAAAAATATTAATATATGAATCAATATACCTAGATTTAAAAGAATGATGATTAAATTAAAAAACAAATATTTATTCTTATAAAAGTAAATTTTCTCTTACAGTAACACGTATTTGCCCATATTGTAACACACATTTGCCCATATTGTAACACAAATTGGGGAGCAAATATATGTTACTATTAGAGTAAATGTGTGTTACAATCTTATGAAATGTTGTTCTTTATATATTGTGATAACAATTCTTGTGTAAAATAATAAAATATTATTGACACGTGAAATTGATATACAATGATTTATTTCTTGAATATATTGGGTTCTCTCTCTAGCTATGATCCTCTGATTCAACTTTGACTTGGGCTTGACTTGTAACGCTTGATCCAAGGACGGTCGTCTTGTTTTGGATCGAGCGAGGTCTTTGAAGATTTTGGTGAAGAACACTTCAGATTTGATGAAGAACGGTCTTCGAATCTTCAAATCTTGATTTGACTGGAAACACTTGATCGGAGGGATTTGGCCCCTTGCTCCTGGATCGAAGTGCGTTTGAGAATGAACTTGATGAAGAACGCTTTGAAGACGGTGATGAACACTTGTTGTCTTCGAGGTGTTCTTGAACAAGAAACGTCTGATCAGAGGGATAGAGCTCTTTGTTTCTGATCGAGGGATGTTTCTAACTGGATTTGGCGAAGAACAGTTGAAGTCGGCGTTCAAGAAAAACGTCTGATCGGAGGGATTTGGCCTCTTGTCTTGGATCAAACGATGTTTCTGGAGGGTTTTGACGAGGAACGACTTGAATCTTCGAAGAACTTCTTCAGATTTGGTGAAGAAGGCTTGAATCTTCGAAGAGTTGGATCGATGGATCTTCTTTGCTCGCAGTTTTGTTCGTCGAGAGGATTGCTGCTATTCGTTCGTCTTCGATGGGTGTGAACCACTTCGAATGATCATGAAAGGCCCCTATTTATAGGGTGGAGAGGTGAAGACCTTCCTTTCTTGCGCTAACACGTGGCGCACTCCGGTTGGCTGGTGTCGATTTGATTGCCAAGATTAAGTAATCAACCAAATTTAGCTTGATTGATTTCTGTTGTCTTCATAAATAGGGCAAATCAGTCATTTATTGTCATTTACGAGTACTGGGAGACTCGTAATTTAATAACGACTTGTACCGTGTACAATAAATATCATTTTACTATTTAATTAGAGAATTAATTTGATAAATTCTTAAAATTAAAATAATAATATATATTGATATTTATTTAATTTATACACGTGTCATTATTTAATTGGGGTAGCAAAATTTATTTGATTACAAATGCCCCCTCGTGCTTTGTTCACGATCATTTCTGGACTTGGAGTGAATTAAGCACGAAATCTTGATCCTCCCTTGAACTTGAACTTTTGGAAGAGTTGATATATGTAACCCGCCCGATCAATTTTATTAGGCAGATTTGACCCGAGTGATTGTTTGAGAGCTTTCTAATTGGGCTTCAACATTTTCTTTTGAGCCCATTTGTCATTTTTTAAAGCTATTTTCTTTTTTTGTCTTTGAGCTCATTCGTTTTTTTCTAGCCCAATCAAATTTAATTATCTGATTTCTTGAGCCCAACTTCTTTAGCCCATCCTCACCGACTTGTATATTACTGTATTTGCTTCCAAGAGGATATGATGAGGACATGACGCCTGATTTTCAGGGAATTGCTGAAATTTTGATCAATTATGGAGCAAATCAATTCAACTTTTGTAGAGAATTTCTTTAACTCTTCTGAAATCATAGAAGCAGCATTAGTTTGAGTTCTGGAATCAATGGCGTGCGACAATGGACGGCGGCTTGAAGAGTTTCATCTACTCTAACTTTCAAGCGAGATTCGGCGTCGGCTGGTTATCGCATGGAGAAAGTGGCTTCTGTGATTCGCGTGGAGGCATCGGATGATTTCAGACGACTTCCAGCATCGATCATGATTTCAGCGGCATCGATTGGGCGTTTCCGGCATCGATTGGTGTGGAAGAAGCAGGGGAGCATAGATCAACCAAAATTCCGGCCAGAACTTTGATCCGGCGGCAACAGCTTCAACTCGGTGACGCGTGCGTGGAGGATCGGCAGCTTGAGGAGCAGTTTCCGGTATCGTCTTCATCAGCGGCGGAAACAGAGTGGCTGTGAGACGGAGCTCGACAACAATTTGGAGGAGGATATCTGGTGCTGTGCGATTTTCTGGCTTCGATTTGGGGAGTAAGCCTAGACTTTGGCAGCGGTTCGAGACGGCGGCGACGAGAGGCGGATTTTCAGATTTGCAGGGGAGAAGGCGATTGTGGCTTGCGGGCTTCAGCGGCGTGATCTGGTATTTCTGGACTGATTTCCGGCGCATGCGTGATTCAACAGGATGTGGCCATGGTCAGATTGACAATGGTGATCACTCCGGCGTGATTTCCCGGCCAGCGGCGGCTTCTTGTGGTCAGCGATGGTTGATTTTCCAGCGTGACTTGCGGCTATTTTCGAGATGGCGGCGGCGCTGGAGCAAACTTCCGAGCAGTGGCGGCTTCGATCGAGAGAAGATGATCGTGCACGGAACTGTTGGGCGCTGATCGCTTCGAGTGCGGCGGTAAGGCAGCAAGAAAGCGGAGATAGCAAATGGCTGCAGGGATTCAACAGCGTGACGTCGGCGATAATTCTCCGGGCAAGGGCTGGATGCGTGCGGCGTGAAGCAGTAACTTCTTCGTGGCTACGCACGGCTGTGATCGGAATTTCGTGACGCTGATTAGAGCACTTTCTGGCTGTGGGCGAGATTTGCGTCGACTGCCGGCGCAATTTCTGGCGATCTGAAGCATTTTCGGCGGGATTTTTGGGATGGAATTGTGGCACCAACTTTGACCAATTCTTGTGATTCATGGACTTGTCGAATTTAATTGGACTGGGCCATTTTCAAGACCAAAATTTCGGGCATCCAACAGCAAAAATATCTTGTACCAACAATTCAAATAAATGAATTAAACGAATTGGATCACTTTATAATTTGGACTTGGAATTTCTTAATTAAATCCAAAGAATAAATACACTTGGAATCAAATTGGCCCATTAAATTCAAATAATTTTAAGATTTTTAGAAATTACACTTCTAATCCATTAAATTATTCAAATATGACTTTTGCCCCCATTTCTTTATTTGCCAATTTTGACCTTCATTTTTTTTTAAGTCCTTAGCTTCAACTCCTCATCATGTTCCATTTCAAGACTTTCAAGCTATCATCCAAAGTTCGTCATCTGATCATCCTCAAAAGCAAGTTCAACCGTCTATTGATCATATTCATCAGTCAGTTCAACCACCACTTGATCATCTTCATCAGCCAGCTCAACCGTCTATTGATCATCTTCATCAGCGAGTTCAACCGCCTATTGATCATCTTCATCAGCCAGCTCAACCACCACTTGATCATCTTCATCAGCCAGCTCAACCGCCTATTGATCATCTTCATCAGCGAGTTCAACCATCACTTAATCATCTTCATCAGTGAGCATCAACATGTGTATGAGGAAACTTATCTTTGCATCGAGAAATCGGCGAGTAGAAGTATGCAGACTGGGTGGGAACAGTAAGCAACAAGTTTTGCATGGATGATTGGGCTCAAGAGACTTCGATGTCCAAGGCATCTAAGGCGTGGTTCTTGAAGATGGCCAACCCTGAAAAGCTTAATACAAGCAACATAAAGCCTTTGCTGGCACTGGCATGATGTATTGTCATGGGCAAGAGTGGATATGATGACCCTCTAACATTTGCTGATGAATTCCACTACTTCAAAGGCTACTTGGAGTGGGCCGAGGACGTTCCATGCCGTTGCTGGAAGACTCTTCAAGACAACAAAGTCTATGATGATATCTTCGTGTTGTTCACCTATGCATGCAGTGCAGAGTTGATCAAAGTATCAACAGAGCAATTGACATCACAACATCAAGCTTGGCGTGACGGCTATGAAGGGTGCATTGGAAGGCTTGTTAGCGGTGGGGAGCAACTCAACAGAGAAGTGGCTTTGAAGCTTCGAACTAGAGTGCCACACTTCGACCTTCATTGCTGACGGTAGAGAAGAGAAGCACGAGGCCCAGACAATAGCATGCAAACAGCTTGACTATGATGTGATGGTCATTCCACACCTGCTTTGAGTGAAGACAAGCTTGAAGGACTTGATGCAAATCCGGTAGCTCAGGCAAAATGTGCGACTTCTTGACGATTCCAGACAGCAAAGTGGGATTTGGCTCGGACTTTGCATGATCCATCGATGTGAGCAGCAAAACAAAGAACTTGCACTTGATGGTCTTAGTCGTTATGGGAACGAGCATTCAACAGCTTTACAACAAAGTGATGGGCCTAAGCATGCATCAGCTTTTACAACAGGAGACACAACATGAGAGCTTCGAGCAAGTATGCAAATTTCTGACCACGAGAGTGGATGTTGGCGGCGAAGAGCACGCAAGTGTTAGCGATATGGGCGCTGCTTTAGGAGTGCACGAGGCTGGCGACTGAGCAGGCATCGGACAGTTGACAGCAACAAGAGGAACAACTCGATGAGCTAATAGGAAGAAGAATATGTTGTGTGTGAAGCTGGAGCAGGAACAACGATCTCTTCAGAGTGCTTAAGACAAGACTTGAGCTGCTATAGAGAGCATCATTGTCATAAAGAAAGATGCCAATTTTGGAGTGCCCCATAGAAGAAAGCTTGAAGAAATCCCACTTGAAGCTAGATGCTTCTTTAAAGGAGTTGAAGAACATTGATCCCTATGCATAGCTTGTGTAGGATCAACTTTGTATAGCTTGATAGGTTGTACTTGTACTTTGCTTTGCTTCATTGTATCCAACTCATTTTGCTTTAGTAATGAAACTTCATCAAATGCTTGCATTTGAGCTTCTATGTCGCCTTTATTGTTTTCAACTTCTCATTAAGTATGCAAACTTAAACAAGATAATTGAAACATGACTGAACTTAGAGACTTCTAAGTTGCCTACGTACCTCTATGAAGAGGATCAAGCCATAACGTAGTTCAAAAGAAATCTCATTTGATTTGGGGGGTGCATAAACAGTTTATACTCATGTGGGCTTGGAGTGACATACAGTTTAAACTCTTTAGTCATGGAGTTATGATTTGAAGATAGTTTATACTCGTATCAGGGAGTCTTCAACTGGTAAACAGTTTAGGCTCGTGTCAAGGAGATATGATTTGAATTTGATTGATAGTTTATACTCGTATCAGGGAGTAATCCAAACAGTTTAGGCTCGTGTCGAGGAGCATTGGCTTGGGCATTTGATAGACAGTTTATACTCGTATCAGGGAGTAGTCCAAACAGTTTAGGCTCGTATCGAGGAGCATTAACTTGGGCATTTGGTAGACAGTGTATACTGATATCATGGAGTAGTTCAAACAGTTTAGGCTCATGCCGAGGAGCATTAACTTGGGCATTTGGTAGACAGTTTATACTCGTATCATGGAGTAGTTCAAACAGTTTAGGCTCTTGCCGAGGAGCATTAACTTGTGAATTTTCAGATGGTCACTTCAAGTTCTATCTTTCCTTGTTGAGCCAGATGCATGATCTTTTCTTTGAAGATGAAGCAATCTTCAATTGGATGGCCAACTAACCGATGGTATTTGCAGTACTTTGAATCATCAGTTCGTCCAGCTTCTTCTGGTCTTTTCATCCTAGGCAACTCGATGAGCTCTGCATCGGTCAAGGCATCAAATATCCCAGAGACATCAGAGTCTAAGAAGGGATATTATTTTTGTCGCAACTCTTTCAGAGTCAACCCCCTTTTCCCCCTGTCGCGAGGTAGGTTTGTTATGTGTTCTTTAGTTGAAGGCTTGGCATAAGACTTGTCTCGATACTTTTGAAGTGGTGGACCTTCGACTCCTTTTGCATTCATGCTTAGCTCCATGTCGTGAGCTCTTGTTGCCAATTTTTCAAAGGTCTTCGGTTGGATTCCTTGAAGAATGTAACGGAGGCTCCACTGCATGCCTTGGATGCACATCTCGATTGAAGAGGCTTCAGATAATCTGTCCTTGCAGTTGAGGCTGAGATTCCTCCATCTATCGATATAATCGATCACAGGCTCTTCCTTTCGTTGGCGCGTGTTTGTCAGCTCGATCATGCTAACTGTCCTCCTCGTGCTGTAGAAGCGGTTGAGGAACTCGTGCTCCATCTGGTTCCAACTATTGATGGAGTTAGCTTCCAAGTCAGTGTACCAGTCGAAAGCATTGCCTTTGAGAGAGCGGACGAACTGCTTCACCAGATGATCGCCATATATCCCGGCATTGTTGCAGGTCTCTACAAAGTGTGCCACATGCTGCTTTAGGTTGCCTTTGCCATCGAACTGCTGGAACTTTGGAGGTTGATAGCCGACTGACATCCTCAAGTTGTTGATCCTGTCAGTGTAAGGCTTAGCATAGCTGTGGTTTGACTGAGAGTTGTCTTCAAACTTTCCCTTGACTGTCTCCAAGATGAGCTCTTTAAGTTGCTCGACTTGTATCCTACCATCACCTGATATCGGCAGCTCCCTAACAGTTGGCTCAGTCTCAGCTGCTTGGTATTTGCTTGAAGTCTTCACTTCATCACGCTCTTCATCTTGCTTTTCACAAGCGTGACTTGACTCGACGACGTCTACTTTTCTAATCAGCTTAGCAATCGTAGTGTCTCGTTCTTTGACATTGCTGGTGAGGCTTTCAACAGCTTTGAGCAGACTTGAAAGTCTTTCTTCAATAGTTGAAGTGTCTGCCATCATCATTGAAGCTGCCCCTGAAGTTGATGAGGAGTCTGACTGGGAGCGAGGAGTTGAGCTTGCTGAATCAACTTCATCATCATTTGCAGCTCGAGGTGATCGGATCCCCACTGAAGAGCTGGTCTGCGAAGAGGCTTTAAACTCCAACTTCTTCGATACACTTTGAGTGAACACGTTGGCTTCAGCAGTCTTTGATGTAGCAACTCTGACAAAGATCTTGCGTGTTGAAGACATGTTGGAGATGGTTATTTGTAGACTTGAAGCTTTGAAGTCTTGAAGAGGAGAGATGAGAAGTAGAGTGATGTCCCACCGGGCGTGCCAAATTTGTGATAACAATTTTGTGTAAAATAATAAAATATTATTAACACGTGAAATTGATATACAATGATTTATTTCTAGAATATATTGGGTTCTCTCTCTAGCTATGATCCTCTGATTCTCCTTCAACTTTGACTTGGGCTTGACTTGTAACGCTTGATCCAAGGACGGTCATCTTGTTTTGGATCGAGCGAGGTCTTTGAAGATTTTGGTGAAGAACACTTCAGATTTGATGAAGAATGGTCTTCGAATCTTCAAATCTTGATTTGGCTGGAAACACTTGATCGGAGGGATTTGACCCCTTGCTCCTGGATAGAAGTGCGTTTGAGAATGAACTTGATGAAGAACGCTTTGAAGACGGTGATGAACACTTGTTGTCTTCGAGGTGTTCTTGAACGAGAAACTTCTGATCAGAGGGATAAAGCTCCTTGTTTCTGATCGAGGGATGTTTATGACTGGATTTGGCGAAGAACAGTTGAAGTCGGAGTTCAAGAAAAACGTCTGATAGGAGGGATTTGACCACTTGTCTTGGATCAAACGATGTTTCTGGAGGGTTTTGACGAGGAACG